>KZ111146.1:44575-72733 GCA_002077045.2 Rachicladosporium sp. CCFEE 5018 | reverse complement strand
AAATCATCGAGTTGCTCGTCGGCTACTGCTGCTTGGAGCGAGGCGACGACTTCTCGCACTGTGGCTGTCTTCCCCGTGCCTGGTGTGCCCGAGATGTAGATACATGACCCTGTGCCTGCTGTGATGGCCGCTTCTAGATGCGACTGCACCATCTCGAACTCAGTCTCTCGACATGGTAGCGCGTGAGGTACTGCTGAGACGTGGAGAGTTGATCTTGCGATCTGGTACGGAGAGGCTTGGAGCTGGTTCGGCGAGAGGACCCGGGTACCTAGTGGTGTGAACTCGAGTGCTCTCTTCGTAATGATGCGCTTGTGGGTAGGCGTCATGAGCTTCCGCGGCGTCTGTGCCTTTGCTTTGGACGGTGTCGGTGTCCCAGACCCGAGCTTTCGCTTTTTACGAGGCGTAGCAGGGCCCGATCCATCTTCGTCCTCCTGCACGAAGTCATCCAGGTCTCGCATCTTCACCGCTCTCCGCTTGCGAGTCTTGACCGTCTGCGTCTCCACCAGATCTGCAAGCCGCTGAAGATCTTTCTGACCACTGTAGAGATCCTCCCAGATGAACTCGTCTGTATACGTCGCTGTCCTCGTGTTGGCGCCCCTCCGACACACAAAGATCTTGCCATAGTCCTTTGATTGTCGGGGCACCTTGCCAGTCGGATACAGCTTGTCGAAGACGCCCTTCGAGACCACTCTCGCCCTGCCATTGATCGTCGTCAGGGGGTTCTCGTCGAAGTTGGCTGTAATGTAAAGCTCGTTCTGCAAGAAGTCGGTCCGCTTGTTCTTGCTCCGTATCTCCTTCTCGGACGAGAACCACAGCATTGTTGCCTTCTTCTCGGTGACCATATCACCATCCTCATCTTCGATCTCGCCTTCGGAGAGGTCGTAGATCATGGCCACCCATGCCTCGTTCCCTGCTGGAGCTTTGAGAAGTACTGTGTCGCCGACGTAGCACTGAAAGTCACCCATGCGAGCGCCAACGATTCGTTGAGAGCCATGTTTGCTCTGTGTGTCGCCATATAAGAACTCCCATGGGTGGTCTTCGAGTCCTAGCTCATCGTCCGAGTCTTCCCGCAGGACGCCGCCCCCGGAGAGATAATGCCGTGCCTTCTCGGCATTCGTGCGCTTCCGTTTCGGAGGCATCTCGTCACTAATTATTGACGGGGTGCGCAGGAGTCCAGTATCGCCAGGCTCCTCCGATGGGCGCAGCATTTGGGGCAATCGGGACCTTTCGCTGGCCCGTTGAAGATTACGATCCCGAAGCTGTGCTGGGCCCGAGCTTCGAAGCACTGGATCGCATCCGCATGGACACTGCGTGTCACATCATCTTTACCCCAAAGATCAAGAGTTTCAACATTCTCGGCTCGCAGAGCGGAGTCACGAAAGCAGTAGTCCTACTCCGCAATGTGTGCTTCCAAATTGCTGCTCGTCAGCTCGATAGCACACGACGCTATCTGCTTCATAATGCAGATGACAGCCAGCATTTCACCGCGGTAGCTCTAAAACAGTACACGCATCCTCACATGCCAGGCGACGATGCAGATCGCGATAAGACTGGCCAGTCTCCTTGTGGGGAGGATCTCGTTGAGACCGATGGGACAATTCTACCCGCTGACGGCAGCTCGCACAAGAATGCGCTCCTGCTCAAGGCGATCGTGGTGCATCAGCTGTCCAGACTTCATTTTTACCGCGGACATCTCGACTTGCGTATCCGCTTGGGCACATTCTTGATGACCCAGTACAAGATGCCGGTCGATGGTTCTTACGGCTTCGAAGACTTCCAGGGCATGCTGAAGCAGACACAATTCAGGGGCGAGGTGACGATGGAGTGAGTGTGCCCGAAGTTGTCATTTTGTGAATGCGAAGAAGAATGATATGCTGACCAGTGTGCAGACTGGGTGATCGCACCCGCGAGAACGCAGCCCTCCATGCCCTCCAGTGCGCGAAAGGCTTGTTGGTCCCGCAAAGTGGCATGATCGCTCGCCTCTCGGACGTCAAGCCCGTTTACACCGCCGTGTTCATCTTCACCGACCGCGCTGGTGATCTACGCCACTCTGTCACCTGGCACGAGGTGGATCCGGGCGGGATAGGGAATAACCCCGAAGTCTTCGATACATTATCACGCTCTTGGGTTCGCCTTGACCGCAGCTCAAGCACTCCTTTTCCTCTTGTCGATGTCAGTCTCACAGACCTAACGGATGGCTCGGCTTGGCAATTCGATCTCGTCGGCGCCCATGCGGTTGAGTACAAGCGCCTGCCAGAGAATCTGGCTAAGCTTGCAGATCATATCAAGATCGATTCCAAAGAGGCGCGCCGCAATCACGGCGATATCAACTTCATATCACGCTTCACGCCTTACCTACCCACCAAGTCGTATCAACAACGCGTAAGCTATCGTTACAATCTTGCTCAATCCGACTATGTTGTCGAGCTCACCCGCTTCCAAGACCGCATCTGCACCGCCAGGTCTCGTAATCCAGGCGACTACACGATCAAGGCGTTCGAGCCGCGCTGGTCGCTTGAAGTGTATCACAGTTCGTGGGCGACTCGGTTCGCGCGGAACGAGAATCTGGCCGTTGGCGCGAAGGCGCAGTGGGACGCTAAAGTGGGAACATGGTTTCCTATGGATGATATGGGTGATACGGAGGCTGGGAAGACAACCGACGATGGGCTTGAGCAGCTGCTTGCTAAGCTTGAGGTGCTGAGGCAGCTGGTATTGCGGTCTGCGAAAGAGATCGTGGGTGGCATGGAGGTGGCCTGAGCGTTGCTTGTCGGTCTACATAAAATGTGGCGTGCGCTCATATCAGCATGGCTGTGGTACCGGGACGCAAAGTCGCTGTACTGGAGAGAAGCGGGCTAATCGCTTGGAGACGTAGCAAGTGCCACATCACATCTCAGTGGCAGGTGCTTCAATGGAAGCAGGTCACGGAGCGCACGGTAGGTGCATATGGGACTGTCAACAGAGCTTTCTGGTAAGTACGTAGATCAGTACCGATTCGCTTCGACAACACCTCGCACCATCTGCATAGTTCGAACTGCTCAACATTGACATCCATCTAGATATCATCTCTTCGGCATCTCGTCTACACTACAACACATTGCGAAGCATCACTACGTTGGCACAACCTTCTCAGCGCATATCTGGAGCGACACTCACCAGCACCATGTGCGGCCATCGCACCATCTACTTCAAATGCAGCCACTCGGTACTGATGGTGATCCCCTGCACCGCACCAAAGAGTGCACTCGGTGCGATGTATTGCCCCAACGCCAGGACCACCAGAGTATGTGGAGTCTGGTCACTATGCCCATGTTGCCGCGGACCCGTCAACGAATGGCAGAAGTATATATGGCAGCCCCTGACCGCACCCATCTCGCCGTACAATAACCCTGACAACTTTGTGTGCGTTGTTTCAAAGCGTTGCCCTCCTGTTGTTATCAACCGACTCATCGACCACGACCTGAGTATGGGCAAGATGAGCGGGCGATACATTCGAAGTCACCTCTGGATCATCCTGAGTCGCTATTATGGTATCGATGTTCATTTGGGCTGGGTCCAGCAGGCTAGAGCTGGCTATGCTGCGCAGGCGGGAGAATTGAGAGAAGGCGAAGCCAGCATACTCGATGCAGCTATAATTGACTGGGGCGGCGATCTCAGGGAGATAGCAATAGAGTGCAACCTGAGGATCTCGAGAACGCCCGTTGATCCTAGTGTTGTGGAGAGCGTGCAAGTCGTTCCGTCGACTCTCAATGGCCCTGATGAATGGCAGAATGTGGGGACAGGGGGCGCCGCCACAGCAACAGCTGCGACGGCCAGCGGTGGAGAGGCGGTTGGGGCGTCGCAACAAACGGGACTGCGACCTGACGAGAACCGAGACCCTCGACAACAACCCAATACATCTGAATCACCTAGACCACCCCCTGACGTACCGTTGGATGGGCCTCCTCCACAGGTATGGCGCTCCCCCATCCCCTCTGAGACTGACTTCGGGCGCTATTTGCGCGGACTGCTTTACAACCCGGGAGGCCATCAGCCGCCACCCCAAATGCCGGGTCCTGAGCTTGTCAGCACCGCACCTGAATTGCCCACAGGCCATGTTTATCACAATTCGGGATTCTCGATCGACCCTCCCCAACAGCATCCGCCTCTGGGACAGCACTCACAGTTCCATGGTCTGCTTCTGACGGACACTGAGAGCGCTATGGAGCCGCATCGATCGCAGAAGAACTTCCAGGTTAACATTGCGCGTGTGTTACAGATCGAACGTCCCGAGCCATCTCCTGTGGCGCCGCTGATCGACTTGACAGCCGACACTGCTCCTGCTCCTGTATCGCAAGCCAAACCCGCTGAAACGCCGCATACGGCACCGCCGAGAGAGTCGCAAGTCAACAATGCTCCTGAACCGCAAGTCGAAACCACTGAGTCGGACCTTTCGGCGCCGCCGAGAGAACTGCGAGAGGACAATGCTCCTATACCACCAGTCGATACTGTTGAGCCGCCGACTACCGCCCCATCGAGAGAGACGCACCCCAACAGTGCTCCTACATTGCAAGCCGGAACCTCCGAGGCACAGTATGCTGCGCAGATGAGAGACCTGGCAAGACGATTTCCGCGCCGATTTAGCGGAACTGAGACACACAGAGATGGCGAATAGAAGTCGATATCTCCCGAGCTCGTAGGTGACTTGAACTGGCTCCCGCCCAACGAAGCTGCAACGCAGAGACGCTCAAGTGCTGGTGGGAGCTCAGCGGAGTCAGAGCTCTCGCATTTGTTGTTGACGACTACAGAGTCGCCGGGCCCGGGAGCCCCAGTACCCGCGTCGGGATCTGCTGATCGGAGGCCGAGTGGGGAGTTCATATCGATGGGAGATCCAGTCGTAGGGCCGCCGAAGGCAAGCTATGCTCAAGATTCTGCGATACGGTCGACGGTGGATCGATTAGCGGATGTGAAACTTCCGCCTAGGGGTACCTTTCCCCCTTGGGAACCTCCGCACCAGTCCAGGGCACCGCCACAGATACCCGCGCCAGCATCACAGATACCTGCTGCCAGACCGCCACCACAGCTGCCCGCACCATCTTCACCGGCCCGTGAGGCCATGCCAACAGCACAGGTGCCTGCGTCAGCATCACGTTTGCATGCTACGCCGCAACAAAGACCCATGCCACCACCGCAGAGATCCATGCCACCACCTCCACCGCCGCCAGCACCCAGACCACTACCAGCCTCCGATCCCGCTCTACCAGCTCCCGCTGCTCTGACTCGCCCTCCTGGCTTCCCAAGACTCGACTCCTCGGCCTCTAAACCTCCGCAAGAAGTCATTCGCCCGGGGTCGTACCAAGACTCATCGACCGAGAAGCTGCAAGATCTCGCGAATGCCGCTGAGATTGATTGGACTGTTAACAAGGTCGTTCCTGGGTATTCAAACCCGCCGACGCCTGGACTGGAGGGCCCTGGGCTGAAGGGGCTGAAGCGTGGGGATCGCGACGATGCAGGAGGGAGTGGGCAGTCAGGTGGTAGAGTATAGCGCCAACGGGAAGTGTGTTGGAAACCGACCATCGTTGCGGATGATAGTGAACAGTGCTGGGAAGAAGAGATTGGGTTTGACTGTACGCTACCCTCGTGTTAGGCTCTACCTTCGTCAACCTTCATCATCGAGCGCGTCCATCATCTCCACCCACCCCGTGGTCTCCGGAAAATCAGCAAAATGCCACTTGATCCTCTCCCAGTACTCCGGCCACCAGCCAGCAAATTCCCAGTCAATGATGACGGGCTCGCCATCGTTACTTCGCAGGATGATATTTCGCGGCGCCAGATCTGCGTGCGTAAGCACACAGTACATCTCCTTGTCGGAATCCCACAGATCCCTGTACTGCTCGAGATTTGGGTTGGACTGAAGTAGCTCACGGAATGCGGCAACAGTGGCGAAGGGTCCGACTTCGTCTTCACTCAGGATGCCGTCGATAACACCTCCACCCTCAGTCGAACCAACAACCACTCCCAGATCTTCGGGCGGACTCAAAGCTCTCATCACCCTTACACTTTCCATGATCTTCAGTACCCACTTCCTCCTCACATGCTCATCCTCTTTCGTCCACGAGGCCACTAGGCTTTCTCCCCGGATGAATTCCATGCAGATCCAGAGCCCGTCGTCCCTCCCCTTCTCACGTCTGTACACCCTGATTACCCTCGGCGCAGGAACAGAGCTGTGTTGAGTGACGTAGAGCATGGCTTCGAGATCCTGCTCACGACACGGGCCTTTGACTAGGGTAGAAGGTGAGAAACGCACGATTTTCCGTTTGGCCGACCAGGCGATGCGAGGGGAGAGGTGGAGGCGGATGGGGAAGAGGAGGTCTTCGATGAGGGCCTTAAGGGACGAGCCCAAAGCACCCATACTCGGCCAAAAGAGTCGATCGTTAGCCGTACTTGGCGCAAGGAGTGCAGCCAAAAGTATGCTTCAGGGGATTTCGGTTCACGATGGTGCAGTGTCAAATGTGCCGCGTCCCTTAGCCTGGAATTTGCAGCTCACGGCTTGTGATAGAGAGCAGTAGGCAATCTCTCGAAGCGAAAATACTACAAGCCCGCGATGCGACACTTCGGCGACTGAACAACACCTGGTCGCTTCGCACTGTGTTCGAATCAAAGAAAGAAGATGTACGGCGTTCGATCCGTCCGTTCTCGCGACTCTCCTCGTAGCGCGAAGCGACAATTCGCTAAACAGGTCTGCAGAGGGCCGCTGTGATGCAGCCTGATGACGCACGCTGCCCCTTGCTGAAGCGACGTCGAGCTATTTCTGCAGGTGCCGGATGCTGATACAGTACGTCAGGTCCCAAGAGGGTCAGCTCGATGGCATCCTGGGCTCTGCCCTGGTGAAGCTACGTGCAGAGTCGAAGATACTGCGCTCGCTCCGGACGAGTAGCATCTGCCGTTCGAGTGCTTCGATCGGAGTAGGTCACTGGGCTCTGAGGGCCTGATAGACTGAGCTCTGGCTCCTTCTGCAATTGTAGAGCCAGACGAGGACCGGAATGTCGCTTGCACATTTGATGGTAGTCTCGAATACGTCAAAATGTACTCGCGACAACGGGAGGCGTCAATTCTCTCTTCGGTCCAGATGTGCGCAGATGTGATGTGCAAGGCAGCTGTCGTCAAGCGAGGTCTTCCACGATTGGCCCGTTCGTCGACGACATGTCTTGGCAAATCCCGTTGCATATGTGAACGGGCATCAGGACGAGATATGAGCTGAAAGCACATTGAAGCCGAGGAATAGAAGGAAGCGAAGAGACGTTACAAATCAGCCCTTGAAACAGAATGCCACAAGCGAGGCTCGGGGAGCAGCAGAGGGAAGACATAAATACCAACTGCATAAC
The DNA here is from genome assembly GCA_002077045.2 of Rachicladosporium sp. CCFEE 5018. Classification (NCBI taxonomy): domain Eukaryota; kingdom Fungi; phylum Ascomycota; class Dothideomycetes; order Cladosporiales; family Cladosporiaceae; genus Rachicladosporium; species Rachicladosporium sp. CCFEE 5018. Next base: position 65,372 of record KZ111146.1, on the reverse strand, counting down.
CGCCTCTTCACCATGTAAATCTCCCAGTCTCCTTCATCTCTGGTACTTCTCAGCCTGTGATATCTCGGCAAACAATCCTCAATGCGCATTAAATCCACCCTCCTCTTCCTGGCCGCCATCGTAGGCCGTGCCCTCGCAGCACCAGTCGAAGACGGCGTCTCCGAACGCGACGCCAGCCCCCAGACAGTCCCTCCGGACCACTACTACCGCTGGTGCACAGCGAGCTGCGGCGTCTGCGAAGGAGGATACGAGTGCACGGTAGGTGTCACACCTTCTCAGCATTCTACACCGCGGCGACCACGTCAATAAGTCAGATTCCTTCAAGCTGATTCGTTTGATTCCGGTAGTTCAATGACGAGTGCGAAAATGGAGCGTATACGCGCTGCTGCATGAAGCGCGGTGGGAAGCGCGATGTGTCGCCCAATCTCGGCGTGTTCCCGTCGGAACGCTAAGGATCGCCATAGGCGCGATCCGGGGAATTTGATGTATGAAGACGATCGGATGGGATCCCGGAGCACACTCGTTCACTGTGTGGAGACTGAAATTGTCGAGAGACAAGTATCAAGTCTTGTCGTCGGACTGCGTCGTGACCGAACTGGTACCCTTCCCGATTCGAACTTCGTTGTGCTCATCAGTTCCGAACGTTGTATCTCGCCATACCCTCATCCCCGGGCATCTGATACACCTCTTGCCCGTCGATACGATGTGGCTGATGATCGCCATGCATCTCCGCGGGTCCATTCGTCTCAGCAACAAAAGCGCTACCGATTGGCTTCCTGCTCATAGGCGACGCCCCATCGTTCTGCGCGGAGCTGCCATTCGGCTTCTCCAAGTATGGCTGTCGATCTTCGAAGGCATTCGCAGCGGTGTAGTTCTGAGCGTGCGATCTCTTGACAAACCAGCCCCTACGTCTCCCGAGCCATATGACGAGCCCGAACAGCAGGAGCAGCACGACTATAGGTACGGCTACTGCCACGGCCAATGTCGTTGTCGAGACGCCCGAGTTGCTGGCTGCGGACGCGGAGGCACCCGAGGAAGACCCGCTGGAACCTGCTGCGCCGTTGGTAGATGTTCTGCTAGGGGCACTAGTGCCACTCGAAGATGATGTGCTACGACTGGAAGTCGTGCTGGAGGTGCTGGGAGATGTGCTTGACTCACTGGACGCAGTCGTAGAGGCACCTGCGGAAGTGGAAGACGCAGATGGTGAACTCATACCTGACCCTGACGCTCGCGGTTAGTCTTAGTTGAGAGTAAAGACGAAGAGCTAGTACCTGAGATAGTCGCGCCACTCGGCCCTGTGCCTGGAGTCGGGCAGACCGACGTGGTGTTCAATCCGCCATCTTCAGGGTTGATCACGGTGAAGTAGCCGGAGTAAGCTACATCCGTCCAGACTTTGAGGGCAATCGAGTAGTTGCAGCCAGAAGATAGCGAGTAGCTGCTGTAGCCAGCCACCAATCCGCTGGAGTAGCTGTTCGCGGTCCAGGAATAGCTCCCATTATTTACCGTACTAGCTAAGCTGGCAGTGAGCCTCTGCCTCCGGCGTACTTTGAGCTGCGAATTTCTTACCGTTGATGGTCAATAAGTCCGACAGCGATGCGATGCTGTCGCCCTGCACCACCGTGATGAATACAGGACGTGACTTGAGGGCTTCCGAGACCGTCCATGCTATGTTGACGCTCAAATCGTCACTGCTTCCACTCACTAGACTGACGGTGTCGCCGGCCTTTGGACTAGTCACGGTGAAGGCAGTATCCTGACGTTCGGCCAGTGTCTGCGCCCAGACGCGTCCCACGAGGCTGACGGCTAGCAGGAATACAGAGCTCCGCATATTCCGGGCAGGCATTGGAGTGCGGTAAGAAGTGAGGCAGCAGTAGAGAGGGGTTTGAGAAGGAAATCGGCCGATACAACGAGACGCTGTTGAAGCATCCGTCGACGGGAAAGTCGTGAGGTACACTACGCGAGCACAGCACAGGGCTATCCTCTCCTGGCAGCGCTCGCGTGCTAGACGGCGCCATGGCGCCCAGCTCAGCCTGGCGGTGGCCGAACCCGAGTGGGGTGATGCCCAGCAAAGAGGCGCTCTGCTTCGAAGCCACCCGCATACCGCTGCAGTAGCCACGCACGGGGCCTTCAAGCCTCAGGCTTCCACTGTCACAGCCCAATTAGAAGTCGCTTGGGCGTAGTCAACAACATCTGCCGCGCAATACATGTAGTCAAGAAGAGTGCGGTCGATGTCAAGGTAAGATTAGTCGAGGGAAGCTATGTTTGTTGACTGCGTGACAAAGTGCCTTGACAGCGAGGAGTGCCAAGCCAAGCTTACTTAAGGCGCCTCGGATGCGAGACGTCAGCCACAGCGGCATGCGTGCAACCATAGTCAATAATTGCAGTACATAGTCTGTTCTACTTATTCATCGCGTGCAGCAATACCGTACACTGACATTGCGCTTCACTCGCTCAGCGCAATGTCCGCGACATCTTTACAGCCAAGCCCCGACTCCATCGACCCGTTCGAGGACCCAGCTGGCTCTGAGATCTCGAATGCCGACGCAGCCTTGACATTGACTGTCGATCGGAACGCGACCTTGACACTCGGGACAGATGCACTGATCATACTAGACGAAGGACTGAAGTACCGCCGGAAGCCGAGGAACTTCTGCGGCTTACTACCACAATTCGTTAAGACTACGCGGGCAGTGCCCTTCTATAACATCCTCTGGGCGGAGCTGGTGGACTTCGAAGTAACTATCCACTATGCGCGACCATCCGGCAAGAATGCATGCCGAGTAGCATATGTGAACTATGCGGTCCTGGACAAGACCTACCTTGCGCAGGCGCAAGCATGGGTCACCGCGCTACTTGACCGCGCATACCCGGCTGGCGTTCGTAGACGCCCGCGGATGAAAGTAATGATCAATCCGAAGGGCGGACAAGGCTACGCTCAGAAGCTATGGCGGAAGGAGATTGAAAAGATCTTCGCGGCTGCCCACTGCGAGGTTGATGTCGAGCGGACGGCATACCGGGGCCATGCTGCCGATATGGCCGAGCAGCTGGATGCAAACGCTTTCGATGTAGTCGCGTGCGCAAGTGGCGACGGACTGCCACATGAGGTATTCAATGGGCTGGCACGGCGCAAAGATGCGACTGGCGCGCTAAGAAAGATCGCAGTCGTGCAGCTACCATGCGGGACGGGCAATGCCATGAGCCTCAACCTCAACGGCACCGACTCGCCATCGCTAGCCGCTCTTGCCATAGTGAAAGGCGTGCGTACGCCAATGGACCTCGTAGCCATCACTCAAGGCGACCAGAAATACTACAGCTTCCTCTCCCAATCTGTGGGCATCATCGCTGAGAGTGATCTTGGGACCGAGCGATTGCGCTGGATGGGCCCAATGCGCTTCACCTGGGGCATCCTCGTCCGCCTCCTAGGCAAAACGGTCTACCCGGCCGAACTCAGCGTCGCAGTCGAAGAAGACGACAACCGCGTCATCAAAGAGCAGTACCGCAAAGCATGCGCCGCCCACGAAATAGCAGGGCTGCAACACTCTTCATCTGCAGTTCTTAGACCGTCTACAGATCCTTTGCCGCCTCTGCGCTACGGCACCGTGAATACCACATTAGCAAGCAATTTCACCCACCAATCCCTCCCCACGCTAGGAAACTTCTACACCGGCAACATGGCCTACATGGCCCCATCCACGCCCTTCTTCCCCGTCGCCCTCCCCGCAGACGGCTGCCAAGATATGGTTATAGTCGACGGCTTGCTCCCGCGCCTCACGGCCCTCCGCATGCTCACAACGGTAGAAAGCGGCGCTAACATCGATTTTCCCGAAGTGTCGTATCGGAAAGTCACAGCTTACCGCATCACACCTCGCCAAGCGCCGAAGCGGGATGGGAAAGGGTGGAGAGCGAAGTTCGGCCGGTGGCTTGGTGGGCAGGGTGGGCAGAAGGAGGGGTTTGTTGCGGTTGATGGGGAACGGGTGCCTTTTGAGGCTTTTCAGGCGGAGGTTGTGCCGGGATTGGGGACCGTGGTGAGTAAGCGCGGAGGGGTGTATGAGTTTGAAGGGCCGCCGGGGACGCCGTAATGCCAAAATTCTGGAAGTGACGCCTGGTGCTTGGGCTGGGGTTATGGACGGCTTTGGCTGATTATTCTTGGGTTTTCTGCGCGATGATACCCCAACTGCACTGGACGTGCATTATTGCTATTCTTCTATCGCTGCGCGGCAGATGTACAACTGGTACCAAAAGCTGCATCCACGTTTCTTCTTCCTTTCCAGCGATCAGATCATCCAGCCGTGAAGTGCAGTCTTTCACAGTCCTCTTATGCTTCACTGACATCGCCTCTCTTCTAGCTTCTGTGCCGAAGATCCAGCTGCCTGCTGCCTCGTTCCCCCATTCGCCAATGGTGAGCTACCACGCCGGTCGAATGCAGGGATTGCACATGCGACAGGATGCAGTAGACATCAAGGCCATTCAAGCATTGGCCACGACAGCGTGATTAGTTGCCTATCATGTACTGGACCACTACCACAATAACGCTATGGCTCTACCCGTGGGGATGTGCTGATCTGACGGCATTCCACTGTGGCGACGAACAGGGTAGCCGCCTGCTAGGCTACAGTCGTATGCAGCTCGCTTCTCGTACAGCGGCACTGACAGGTACAACTAGGTTGCTACGAGGACTGCTTGACCGATCAAAGCTCAGAGGTCAATATTGCTCATCGCCGCTTATCACACAAGGGATGATGTTCCTCAACTTGTTCTCCCGGGTTCTTCGAGTGCCACAACCAATCGACGACGACAACAACGATCTGGAAGATCATCGAACTTCACAGCCCGCACCTGTTCCTCGGGGAGTCGCTCAGCGTACCATCTTCGGATCCAGAGGCTGCAATATATACGGCTATCCTTCTTCTGGCGGCATTTTGCTTAAGGAGGCCGACGTCCTGGATCTGCTTCATCTATCTCTCTCTCGCTCAGAAGTCTGCGAATGCTCCAGCGATCCCAACGAGGAAGACGAATTCTGTGACAGACTACGGCGCATCGGTGCTAAATGGTGGGTTAGCAAGCGGGACTGGGCTAACGCGACCATAGGAGCCCGCGAGTCAACTGAGGAGGAGGAGAAGGTGGTGGTGTACGGGTGGCCCGCGGAAGGGGCAGGGGTGTGGGTGCTGAGGTATGGAAGCGAACGTGATGTTCCGGACGACTTTGGCAGGCTGAGGCTGGCGTTGACTATGGAGGAGAGGGTGGCGATGATGCGGGAATACGGTGCTGAGTTTGCAGAGGATGCGTCACAGGTCCCCGAGCTGCGGCATGCTTACATGAATCACAGTGGTAGACATACAGCTGAGACTTGAGAGAGACGATCTTGGTCTTACCCGTGTGGCCGGAAGCCCTTCAAGGCCAGTTCATCTGGTCACCACTTTACGTTATTACGTAGCAACGCATCGGGCGCACCGTCCACCGCAATCCTGTTGCGGTTCTGGAGCATGTGCCTCCTGTCTTCTGTACGTCAAGCCCAAGACCCAGCCGCCTTCCTCCTCGTGCCTCCGTTCGCTAGCGGCGAGCTCCCATGCCGACCAAATGCAGGGTTGACGTGAGCGCCATTCGGCAGGAAGGCGGGATTCACATGCCCACCATACTGCGCAAACCTGCTCCCTCCTGGTCCAATGTTACTGGGACGCGTTGGTGCACCGCTCGAAGCAGCAGCGCCAAAAGTAGGGCGACCGAACTCTGCGCCCTTGAATTTGAACTCCTGCGACACCTTGGCTGCGTACCTAATCGCGAAGCCCATGTCGTCTTCTGTTGGAGTTGCGTTACGTCGAGGAGGGTCGTTCTCTACCCGATGATTCTGCTTTTGGTTGTATGTCACTGCCGCGCTCGTCTGCTGTGAAGGGTGGGGTGCTGCTTTGCTTCCCTGCTGGGGTTTGAGAGTTCCAGCGCTGCTCGTCTGCTGAGGAGGAGTAGATCCAGATCCGCTCTTCTAGAGCGTGAGCTGGTACTCCTTCTTCAGACTGAACGGCAGGCTCTTCATTGCTTGCACAGCCGGGTCGTCGCCTCCAGATGAGAGCCTTGGTGCGGTCGCCGGGAAGTCGTAGCACGCTTTGCGTATGGCTGCAACGGCAGCAGCTCCGTAGAATTGGATGAAACGATGGACGTAGAGGTGGATCATATGCTGCAAGATGGTGTACTGCGTCGATGATTGCAGCCCTGCAGGTGTTGACAAGATACGTGCTAGGGAGGTCCAGTAAAGGGCGTTCGGCGCAGGATTCGGGTTCTTCGACTTGGAGAAGTCGCGAAGTGTAATTGCTGCAAAGCCGACAGCGAAGCCACGAAATCGGCGGTAGTTCGCCGCATCGTCCTCATCGAGGTCCCAGCCAAGTCGCAATCGGCCTGCTTTCGTGTTCTGGGTACCACTGATGCCGAATAGTGCAGGGCAGACCTTGTGGTACTTTGCCCAGAGCATGTCAATCAGCGGTACGCCGTTCGGTCGTAGATCTGGGTTGGCGAAGATGGTGACCGTCAGCACTCCGATCGGATCGGCAGCTTTCCCATCGTCGGAAGCCTCGGCGACGAACTGGCGGATGACTGTCTTGGCTAGCCAGGAGAGCATGAAGAGAAGTCCAGCAGGTCCGAGAGTGTCTGCATTGTCGCCCTTCAGCGCCACAGGAGAGACGCTGATGATGTACGGCGAGATGTCAATCCTCGTAGGCAGAATTTTGGCTCCTGCGATCACGATGTCGCGGACTTTTCTCATCTGTGAAGTATCGGTTAGCATATGGTGCGAGAGGGTTTCACGTGAGGAGGTGAGGAAAGCTTACGGTCGCCTGTTGTGCAGCCTTGTCGTGTTTGTTGGTCTGCCCAATTGCTGTTGTGAGCTCCCTGCGCTTGTTCGACAGCTGGTCCTTGACGCCCAGCCTTTGTGCTTCGGTGAGGACGTCTTTGCGCATCTGCTTGAGACGTTTGTGAAGGTCGAGATAGCGTTGATGCTCGCTCTCTCGTGCGTTCATTGGCGTGACAACACTCGTGGGTGTCAGTGGGCCGCAAAATTGCCGAGCTGCCGCATCCACAGTGGCGGTGTACGAAGGAGCTGTAGCGGCGGGTGCAGCGTGCGCGGCTTGAGTGGCGCCATTGACGTGGTGAGTGCTCGGTGTAGGCGGCTGCAACCTCGGCGCAGGAGCCTGGACTGTTGGTGAAGATACAGCTTGCGGTGTCTGGGATGCATGTGGTTTTGCTTGCGCGTCTCGCTGCGCCTTCGCATACGCATCTGACTGTACTTTGGCTGCTTCTGCCTCGTTCCTCTCACGTTGTTCAACATCGGCTTTCTCCTTCGCCGCCTTACGATCATTCTCCTGCTTCGCTCTCAACTTCGCCGCGGCCCTGTCCTCATACTCCCTGCGCTCCTTCTCTTGCGCCTCGTCCACCGCAGCCCGCTCATCTGCAAGCCTTCTCCGCTCACGCTCCACCCCAGCTTTCTCGTCAGCTTCCCGCTTCTGCTTCATGCGCTCCATCTCGAGCTCCAGCCTCTCCCTTGCCCGCTCCGCACTCGCACGTACGGCCTCATGCTCAGCGAGTGCCTTGGCTAGCGCCTCTAGATGACACCGCTCCTGCTCGTCTGACGTCGCATCAAGTCTGTTGCGGAAGTCACGATCTGCGTCTAGGACGATTCGGCTGAACTCGTCTGCGAGTTGTTGTGCTGGGCTGTCAACCCGGGGTGACGCTCGACCATTGGCAGGTGTACGCCGGATACCGTTTGGGGTGTGTCGTGCCGGGCTCGACCGAGAGATCGATCGTCGCAGAGGTGAACTCATATTGGCGATATGAGCTTGGCGGTGTTGGGATGTCTCGGGCCAGTTCTTGGTAGCAATGTCGAAATTGACAACACAGCTTTCGAAAGCTATGGTGGCATCAATGATGTTTGAGTCATTGTGTCAGCGGCGCGAAGTGAAGTTTGACCTTGCGAAGAATGTTTGCAATCAAATGCAACATGCAAAGCGCGACTTCAAAGTGATCGCGTCTAGAGATCGGCACCATTTAGGGTTCGGGACGCACGGGGAGAGCTGCCGAGACGCGAACCACTTCCAGTCACTGCGATTTGATGTCGCAAGTAGCAAGCACTTCTATATGGAGTGATATCGTAGAAATGGGGAGACACCGGGGAGCTAGTGAAAATGCTCCATGGGCGCACATGTGAGAACCGCGGGTATGGGCGTCGGTGGGGCAGCGAGTATGCAGTACAAAGAGTCGCATCTCGAGTCTCATGTGGTTTCAGCCAAGAATACCGTACAGAGCCGCGAGGCATTGACATTTGCCGTGGTAAGCACAAGGAAATGTCTGAGAGGTCACACGAGCTCGATACAAACTGGAGCAAACCCCAGTGCCTATGATTGAGTCCGGAACGAGAAGCCCAATTATATGCCTTCGATCTACAACTACCACCAGTCTTGGCGAATATCTGTGTGGAGTTTGGCGGGAGTGGGCGTGCGGGCCACTGACGTCTTACTTTGAGCAGCCTCACACACATGTGCTATCCTTCCCCGTCTCAACTCCCAATCCCCTCATCACAACCCTCCTCTTCTCCATCCTTACCACAATCTTCTCCTACATCTCCCTCCCATCCAGACGTCACGACAGGCTATCCGCCAGCACCTTCTCGTTGCCAGCCGGCCACCATTTGAGGCGCCCCTACCTCGTCCAGAGCATCGTACTGCTCTTTCCACTGACCACCCCATCAACAACGCCACTCCTTCCGGCTGCCTGTCCGATCCTTACATCAACTCTCCCTGTTCTACTACAACACGCACATACAGCAGACACAACTTTCGAAGCACTCTCACATACTCGCACACTCTTGCCACGAGCAGTTTCAGCGTACCCTTCATCGCCGATCGCAGTTCCGAAACCGTACACGACATCAGCAGAGTTGCTACGCAGACGAGTCACTTGATCTCGGGTCACACGGCTAGCCACATACTCGGCAATTGTACAGATTGTAGTATACAGCACCACCGTCAGCATGAATCAGCAACAGGGCCAGAACAACGGCCAGAGAGATGCGAATGGACGTCCCTTACACATTGCACATCGCCGAAGCCCGTCAGAGATGACGCCCTTGATGAGTGAGTCTGCCCTGCCGTTTCAGAACAGTGGGATGATCACGTGCTGACCATCAATTCCAAGTGGAGCAACTTGCGCTCGCACAGCAGATCGAGATGCTGCAACAGCAGCAAGTCCAGATCGCTGCCACCCACCAGCAATACGTCAACATGGGCATGATCCCGCAAACACAGCAGCTACCCAACCAGTTCCAACAGCTGCAGAGTCAGATGCAGAATATGAACATGTCACCGCAACCGAATGGCTTCCAGTTCCAACAAGGTCAGATGGGTGCCATGGGTCAGCAAAACCTCGGCATTCCAATGACTGGTGGGATGGGTATACCTGGCGGACATCGTCGAAATCAGTCCGCCATGCCGAATATGGGCATGGGCCCTCCCCCTGCACCATCGAGCGGGGCCTCTGGATCTGCGTTTGGCGACTTCGGATTCCCTGCCAGCCAGGGCCGCAGTGAGAATAACGCACCACGTGGCGGCCGAGGCGGTGGCGCTGCCGGAAGTGGTCATGCACGCAGACACTCGCTCGCACTTCCAGAGGCCAAGAAGGCGGCCGAGCTTGCGGAGGCGAAGCGGAAACCTAGCGGCTTTCAGTTTCCCATTCCAGGCGGCGCCTCACCATCTACTTCGAATCGCTCCATCAGCCCTGGCATCGGCCAGCAAGAGTCCCAGACACCCTCTCAGTCGCAGACCATGTCACCACAGAACTTGACACCAGGTTCTGCCTCACGAGGCGGACTTGGTGGACGTGGACACGGTCGTAGCCAGAGCATGGCAGTGGGTGGTCGAGGCATGGCTGCTAGCAGCCGCGGCGGACCCACTGGCTTCCAATTTCCACCACCTCAAGCAACAAGTGACGCTGGCACCAGCCCAGCGAACCAGAGCGGTCTTGCACGTCAAGGCAGCACAGGGCACGCGAGGCAAGGTTCTCGCAACTTTGAGGGTAACTGGCGCCAGCCACAGCCACAGCCCCAGATGCAGCCTCCAACACCCACGATCAATGAGCCCCAGCAGTCAAACATGGGCAACTTCAGCATGAACCAGCAGGTAACTGCTTCTCCGTTCCAACCCGGACATCGTCAACGCGGCTCCATGCAGAGCCACTCTATCAACTCCCTTGCCGGCTTCCAGTACCAGCAACAGCCACAGCTCGTTCAGCTACCACAGGGTCAAGTACTGGTCCAGCCGCCTGCCATGTTCGGTGGTCAGCAACTCAACGCCTTGCAACTCGCGCAGATGCAAGCATGGCAACAAGCAGGTATTCAGCCAAACCTTGCAGCCATCACTGGCAGCCAGCATAATGCGCCTCAGATGGGTCCCGGCATGGGCCAGCAGCAACAGCAGCGCAAGACCCTTTTCACTCCATACCTGCCGCAGGCCACGCTACCGGCATTGCTCGCTGACGGCCAGCTGGTCGCGGGTACTCTCCGCGTCAATAAGAAGAACCGCAGCGACGCATATGTAACCACCACCGATCTCGACGCCGACATCTTCATCTGCGGTAGTAAGGACCGCAATCGTGCACTCGAAGGCGATCTCGTTGCTGTCGAGCTCCTCGATGTTGATGAAGTCTGGGGCCAGAAGCGTGAGAAGGAAGAGAAGAAGAAGCGCAAGGATGTCACCGATAGAAGCGGCAGCATCCACGCAGTCAATGATGCCACAACACAACCCGAGAGTGCCTCTGCTGCACAGGAAGGTGGTCTACGCCGTCGCGGCAGTCTGAAGCAGCGCCCCACACAGAAGAAGAACGACGATGTCGAGGTCGAGGGTCAGAGCTTGCTCCTTATGGAGGAGGACGAGATCAACGACGAGCAGAAGCCTCTTTACGCTGGACACATCGTCGCCGTCATTGAGCGTGTTGCTGGCCAGATGTTCTCTGGATCTCTCGGCCTTCTTCGCCCAAGCAGTCAGGCCACCAAGGAGAAGCAGGAAGCGGAGCGTGCTGCCCGTGATGGCGGTCGTGGCCATCAACAGGAACGCCAACAAGAGCGACCCAAGATCGTCTGGTTCAAGCCAACTGACAAGCGTGTGCCACTGATCGCCATCCCGACTGAGCAAGCACCCAAGGACTTCGTCGACCGCCACCAAGAGTATGCCAACAAGATCTTCGTTGCCTGCATAAAGCGCTGGCCGATCACCTCGCTGCATCCTTTCGGTACTCTCGTCGAGCAGCTTGGCGATGCTGGTGAACTTAAGGTGGAAACCGATGCATTACTTCGTGACAACAACTTCGGGCCTGATGACTTTTCGGATGCTGTGATTAAGAACGTTGGTCACGATGACTGGTCTGTTGCTAAGGAGGGTGAGGCATCTCTGGCGGAGCGCCGCGACTTCCGCCATGAAAAGACCTTCACCATCGATCCTTCTGGCAGTAAGGAGCTCGACGATGCCATCCACATCAAGAAGCTTGGCGATGGCTTGCTTGAGATCGGCATCCACGTCGCTGATGTCGCACACTTCGTTAAGGCGAACTCGCTCGTCGATCGCGAGGCCAAGAAGCGAGGCACGGGAGTATACTTGATGAATAGAAGCGTCAACATGCTGCCTGCCAAGCTCTCGAATGACATCTGCTGTCTGCAACCTGGCGAGAATCGCTTCACCGTCTCGGTCGTGTTCCAAGTCAATGGCGCCACCGGTCGCGTCATTGATGACCAGACATGGGTCGGCAAGAGTGTGATCAAGAGTGATGGCAAGTTGACCTACGATGAAGTAGACGCCGTTATCAGCGGCAGCTCGCACTCCGTCGCCTCGCAGAAGGCTGATGACATCCTCACCTTGTACGATGTTACCCAGAAGTTCCGCCAAGCGCGGTTCAGCGGCGATGTTACCAACATTGCTCCACTGCGCCTGATGTACCAGCTTGACGACGAGAACGTACCTGTCGAGCACAACATCTTCGACTCCAGGCCCTCACATGAGATGATCGAAGAGCTGAGCCACAAGACCAATGCTTTCATCGCGGAGACAATCTTCAATGCCTTGCCAGACCGCGCTCTGCTTCGCCGCCAGCTGTCTCCCAACCCACGGCGCCTTGCACTCTTTGCTGAGCGCATGGGTAACATTGGCTACGACATTGACATCTCGAGCAGCGCTGCGCTACAGAACAGCCTCTTCGCCATCGAAGACACCGAGATCCGCAAGGGGATGGAGACGCTCGTCATCAAGTCCATGCAACGTGCGAAGTACTTCGTGCCAAGCAAGAGCCCCGACAACATCATCTCGCACTACGCGTTGAACTTGCCGCTGTACACGCACTTCACGAACCCCTCTCGCCGGTATGCCGACATCGTGGTTCACCGCCAGCTAGAGGCTGCTCTCTCGAATGGTGCAATCGACTTCACCGAGGATGCGGAGACGCTGTCCAAGACCGCAGAGAGCTGTAACACCAAGAAAGACTCTGCCTTCGCCGCCCAGGAGCAGAGCGTGCACATCGAGTCCTGCCGCATGATGGATCGCCTCAGCCAAGAACAAGGGGGCGACCTCATCTCCGTCGGCATCGTCGTCTGCGTGTACGAGTCTGCCTTCGACGTCCTGATCCCTGAATACGGCTTCGAGAAGCGTGTGCACTGCGATCAGCTGCCATTGAAGAAGGCCGAGTTCAACCGCGACACCCGTCTGCTGGAGCTCTTCTGGGAGAAGGGCGTGCAGTCTTCGAATTTTGTTCCTGAGGACGAGAGGCCGAAGGCGAACAACAGCAGCAACGCCTCGTCTGGTCGTGGCATGGTCAATGCGTCTCTCGCGGCTCGAGATGCCGCCGCCGCTCGCGCCAAGGAGAACGCCGAGCGAGCCATGCACACTGGTTCGATGGACACCAACGATGTCGATGCGCTGTTCGACGACGAAGACGACGCGGCGTCTGACGCTACGCATGAGCATGGCGTAGCGCTCAATGGCCACCGCGCTCAGTCTACACCTCCAAGCCCGCCGGCTCGCAACGGATTGACTGGCCGTAGCAAGAGCGATAGTAGAGTGCTTGGCAACGGCGCAAGTGGGAGTCTGAAGGAGAGGTATGGGGGTTTGTTCGCGCTCAGAGAGGAGGGAGGGGAGTGTATTCAGGATGTGAGGGAGATGATGAGGGTGCCTGTGCTGTTGAGGACGGACTTGGGGAAGAGTCCACCGTGAGTTTCCCTGCTACTTTGATGGAGATGATGCGGGGCTGTTTGCTGACTTTACATCACAGATGCTTGACGATCCGCTCGTTGAACCCTTACGCTTTGTGAGCATTGCATCGCATCGCTTGCAACGCAGGAAACCGAATGCCAGAATTCGCGATGGGGTGTCCAACGGAGGACTCAGGTTCTCGTTACGACATTTGCAGGATTGAAGCGAACATGCAACACCGACAGCAGCCCGCCACCCCGCTGGCGAAAGCTGCGGACGCGAGCTTGACACTGACCGCAGACATTCATTGATACACCATCATAGCGATTCGCCAACGTGGCAAAACACATCCGCAGCCTGGAAGTAGAGCGCGTAGCAAGGCATGGGATAGTGGTATGCTCAGCGTGATGGCTCTGAGGAGAAGATAAGGCGAGCACGATTAACAGGCATGAACAGAGTGCAAATTGCTTAGGAGCAGGCAGATAAGAGAGCCGTGGAAAAGTTGGAGAAGATGCATCATTGTTAGCATGTAGTGTGTAATTACATTGTCTGTTGGTACATGATCCAGTACTTCCTGATGATCCACTTGATCGCCGCTCATACTTCTCTCGTTCGTCATGGAGTGTGAGCGAGTACTGTGCCTGCCAGACATATACAGGAAAACTAGGAGGTGAAGGCACGCGATATGAGGTGGATTGCCCTCGTAGTCATTTACGTCCGTGTCTTGGTTTGTAAGTACGCATCGTTTACGAGATGTCGAGACAGTGAAGATGTGGTGTTGTGTTATTTGTGTTATGTGTACGTAACGAGACATTGTGCTTTGCCGCAGCCAAGCAGTCCAGTAAATCGCGCAAGGCTGTATGTCCAAAAGCCAATCTTGCGAACTCGCCACAATTGGGCATTTCCTTCTTCTCGTCCCCTTCTTCAACCGCAAGCTAGCTTACAACCCATTGCTAGCACAACTGAACGGCCCTCCGAAGCTCGCACTGTTATACCCATCAATAATACTCTGCACACTCGCGTACGTTCCCGCAGTCAAGAACAACAGCCCGATCAAGATGAGTATCACATTAAACACCGCGCCCGTGATACTCTTCGCCCCACGAGAGGTCACAAATCCTGCCCCGTAATCCGCCCTTCGCATGCGCAAGTAGGCGACGCCCCAGAAGATGAAGCCGAAGAAGCTGTCGAACAGACTCGACATGAGGGATAGCAAGTCGGCGAAGAACGGGATCACCTCGGCAATGATGAACGCGCAGACCCAGGTTACTGCGAGAATCCCCGCCCAGCCTGCCCAGCCTACGACTGTGTGGCTAGTCATGTGCTTCGTGCCGCCGAAGAAGCGGAAGAAGAGGAAGCGCGCACTGACGCTGGCGTAGAGCACGCCGAGGAAGATGAGCGTCGGGATCATGAAGCTGAAGCTGACTTTAAGGTAGAGTTCGTTTCCGAGCGAGCCGAAGGCGGGCGCGGTGTTGTAGTTCGTCCCTGTGTATGCGTAGATGATCGCTCCAACCAAGGAGAAGAGGATCACTTCCGCGATGGTGACGGCCCATAGAGCTTTGGGGAAGTCCTTCGGCTCCTTCATCTCGGCTATGAAACTCGGGATTGTGATTTGCCCGATGAAGGTGTAGGAAATGTTCATGAAGGCGTTCATGCCGGCTACGAAGGTCGTGCCTGCGGCTGGAACGATCAGGACGACGACTTCGCCCATGGCGGGGTAGCCTTTCGGGTGGGGTTCGATGCCGGCGAAGATTGTGGCTAGGAGAACGCTCACGAAGGTGAAGAATGCTGAGAATGTGGCGATACGGGCCAAGGCGCTGAAAGTCCGTGGCAAAGAGCAGACGAAGGAGATCACGGCCATTATGGCGGAGAAGCCGATTGTGCAGAGGCCGCCGTTGGTCATTGTGTTGAGGTACTTGGCGCCTACTAGGCAGTGGAAGCCTTGGATGAAGGTGTTGTTTAGGAGGAACATGATGGCTGTGAAGTACCAGGCCCATTTTTGATTCCAGAAGAGCATTTGTCCGATGTCGCAGACGTCTTTTACTTCGGGGTGGCGGAGGCAGAATTCCCTGGTCTTGTCAGTGCTGCCGAAAGCATGCACAGTGGGCATAGGCACTCACCAGACAATCAATGACGTGTAGAGCACTAGGCCGGCCACAACGACTGTCAAGATCAGGCCGGGCACCAGACCCAGCACTGAGTACGAGTATGGGAACGACATGATAGCTAAGCAGATGTATTCGGAGAAGAGCAAAGCCGCGGTCTATTGAGACGTTAGACAAGATTCATAGTGATCACGCGACTGACAAGGTCGTAGATCAACAAAATGCAAGCGACACCAACATCACCCATCTCATCTCAGGGCGACATACCTTCTGCCAGCTGCAAGTGCGATACTTGATGGCATTCCCAGCTTCGAGCTCCAGCTGCTTGCCAATCGACACACTCGCATCGGTGTCAGAGTCGTTGCTCAACCCTCCCTGCCCAGCGATAGATTGGCCATTCGGCCGATCAATGCGATTCATTCGACGTGACCTTTTGCCCCCGCGACCACCATTCTCTGCGGAATCGACATTGCCAGCAAAGTCGCCATATGCCTTGTCGTCGGTGAAGTTGGTGCCTTTCTCTTGCGTCGACTCCGGGGTGATGTCGTTCGGCGCCTCGGCGCTCTTGTGACCAAAGCCTAGCGCCATTTTATCGATCGGATGGAGCGTATGAACACTCCGGTGTAGTGGTTGTAGGGGTCTGAGCCTGTGACCGCCTGGAGCATTGGTTGCGGTGGGTGGTGTACTCGGGAAAAGCGAAGAGGATATCTGCTACAGCAAGGCGTTCTGGTTAGTAGAAAAGACAGAAGAGAGGATCGCCAATGGCCAGATGAAGTCAAAAGTCTAGTGTATGATGTGCTTCCCGAGCGTGCCCGCACACGTCCACCACACAACAGGGCTGGGTGGAGGTGCGGTTTGGGTACCTCTCAAGGTGTGACCCGATGACGCTCGCGGCTCAGCGTTGCGTTTTTGCCCTGGAACCGCATGAAGGCACCCATGCTAGCTCACGCGCACATGCAATATTCCGGTCATGACATAAGCAATCGTCAATGAACAGCAAATCAGAAGGGTTCATCGTAATGACCATTGGCCGGGGCCCGGCTTGTCTTGCGTCAAGGGATCGAGAGGGCGTCGTTCCCAAACGTCATCCACAATAATGCGATTAGAGACTATTGAGGCATGGCATTCGGCCGCGCATGTATGTCGTAAGCATCCCCATCGACGCACTCTCGTAGGCTAGTAGCATAGTGAGTGCGCTGGTTCGTCAACATGTCAGCATCTGGTAACGCATTTCACGACGAGAATCTTCGAGGTTCAAGACAAGCCCTGCCATCGCGATGCTGCAGGGCTTGCGCGGAGCTTGGGGCCGCTTGGAAAGCTTGCCGAGTACACATGTGTGGAGTGCGCTTTTGTGTTGCCGAGCTACGCGCCGTTGGTCTGTACTCGATTGAATGCACAGCATTCCGTTGTGGTACACGAAGCAGTGCGACATGAAGAAATGCATGATTGGGTAGCTTGCGCAGCGTGGCGGCGCCGTAGGCGAGCTCTAGGTGATTTGTGGCAAAGTCTCGGGGGTTTTCAGCGTGTTCACCATTGCGCTATAGTCAAGGTAGGTGGTTGTCCCTTTCGCTGATTCCTCGATCATAAATCTTAGCGACAACTGCGTTTGTGAAGGACGTGCAAGACGAGTCCGAATCGCGCATTGGAATCATGTCGTCGAGATGTGTCAAAAGCACGCGCAATCTGCGATTTCTTTTTCCATCAATACTGCTATGCCCGCACGCCCGCGAGTAAAAGATGGTACACTCCTGGTAGGATGACTTCCGCATTGTTGCCAGAAAAGCTGCATCCAACTCTATCGTAGCGTTCGATCCATACACTTACACACAGGGCCGATGGCTGCACAAGGATGAGGAGCTTAGAAAAGTGCGAAGTCTCAAGTTCGACTTCGAAGCTCTTCTCGATGTCGCGATCAAGTGCACGATAGGAGCTCAGCGCGTAGTACATTGCGAGAAGAAGGAAGGCGGCTACAATCGCGTATTTCTGATCCGCTTTGACAATGAGTCTCAAGTCATTCCGAGGTTGTCGACGCCACTTGCAGGACGACTTTCGTTGGCAGTTCAATCCGAGGTTGCCACACTATAGTACAGTAAGTGATACATGCATGCATGACTTCACCACACCCACTGATGTTTTGAGCAAGTCAACGAACGCACGAAAGTCTGCACGCCACGGGTCATTGCGTCTAGTGCTTGGACTGGACCAGGGTCTGTCGGCGCAGAGTACATGATCACGACTGTCGTTCCTGGCAAATCACTTGGCGACGAGTGGAACTCCATGAACCCGCTGCAGCACGTCGAGTGTATCAAGTCCCTCGCCGGGCTGGCCAAAGATCTGTGCGAAGCGAATTTCCCAGCGTTCGGATCGTTGTATCTCAACACCAGACGCCACCCCTTCCCAACGATTGCTCTCGACGCTGACTACTGCATTGGTCCCCATTGCGCACCTCGATATTGGCGATGCGGCCCAGATGAACCTGTCACGATCCCCGAATCTAAGTTACATCAAGGGCCATGTAAGTAGCCACAGTGTATTCTGAGTGTTACGTCTGACGCCAATCAGGGACCGATCCCGAGACTTACCGCAAGGGCCACCTCAGTCGAGTCAAGGCGGTTGTCCTAGAGAGTGGTGCTGACAATGAAGCTATCACGAGCCATCTCAGCCTCTTGGACACATACGATGCTTTGGTTGGATTGATTACCAAAACCACATTGGTGCAAGAAGCCTCCCAGGCTGTGTTGTTCCATCCTGACTCTCACACGCGGAACATCATCGTCGGGGTGAATGGTCCAGCGATCGTCACTGGTGTCATCGATTGGCAGCACACAGCCGTCGAGCCGGCGTACGTCTCTGAAATTGAAACGCCGGACTTCGGAACCGAGTTAAAGCTCGACGAAGATCTTGACAACTTACACTGTGACGAGCAAGCTGCAATCATCGACGATAGTGAGCGATGCGCAAAAGTCTGGGCGGAACTCGCATTTCCCTGCTACAAGATGGGAAAAGCTGTTGCACTCGAACCTGTGTACAGGCACTTCTTGGCTGCATCGTACTTCGGATGGCTCACGAAGGAGATCGAACTAATATCCTTGATCAACGACATTGGTAGACTTTGGAACGCCATCGGTATGACAGGCGAGTGCCCGTATAAGGTCAGCAACGAAGATCGAGAGAGGGTGTGAATGATGACGAAGGATCAGACCGGTCGCGAACGTATGCGCAGCTATCGTGTACGTGCTCTTGGTTGTCAGCCAGATGGATGGGTGGATCCCGAGAAGTGGGATGAGACTCTACCATTGTACCGGAACATCTACGAGAAATGGATCGAGACAAGCCTCAACGAGCGTGAAGAGGGCGAGACCGAAGGAGAAGCGAGGGCGGCAGCAGACCGGATCTGGCCATTTGACTTGCGTTGAAGACTTACATGCTCTTGTCGACGCTGCCGCTACTGCTCGCAGCTACGAGCTACCTAGCTTCTTCATGAAGCCAACGCAGATTCCTCCTCAACACTCGACACACCATGCCCGCTGCCCTCCTCCTCCATGACCACGGCCTCTCCAGGCTGCCCCTTCCTCCTACCAGTAACGAACCAAGCAGCCGCCTCCAACACCTCCCTCACAACCTCCATCTCCCCCTCCCCCGTCGGCGCGTAAATCATCACAAACCCCTCCGGCACAAACCGCCTAAACCACCCTCCCTTCGCAAGCGGATGCCTCTCCCCCCAACCCATCTCCATTACCAAATTCGCATCCGCGGGATGCAACACCATATGCATGCTCCCGTCGCTCGGGTGCGCGTGTGCTATTTCGCCGCGGCAGGTCTGGACGACGGGTTCGCAGGCGAATAGGCCGAGGCTGTGGTGCTCGAAGCAGGAGGTGTTGAGGGCGAGGCGAGCGTTAGTCGATCCTATCGTGTTTATTACTTCGAGGAGGGCGTCGTATTGTGCTCGGGTGGCGCGCTGAGTGACTTGGCGGTGAGGGGCTATGCCTGCGACTTTGGGTCGGGGTTGGGAGCGAGGTGGGAGGGCTGTGAAGTAGCCTGGCGTCAAGGAGGACAGGTACGGCTGTAGCGGGTTTCTGAGGGCGAGGAGGGAGAGAAGTTTGATCTTCGCGTAGCCGTATGGCGTGCTCGGGGTTCCGCCAGGTCCCAGGGAGAGGTATACTTGGTAGTCGATGTAGAGGAGTATCAGGGCGATGTTGGCACCGATGATTGACGAGATGATGCCCGGCCACGAGCTGAGGAAGCTTTCGGACGTGGGAAGCAATGTGGTTGCATAGGTGGTAGTATTCATAGGTACACTAGGATGGAGATGTATCGCAGGTGACGAGAGATCCTGGAGAAACTTTATGTCCATCTCTACACCACTATGTTGGAAGAGTCAGATCGGAGTGCTTGCCCTCTTTGCGCTTGCCTGATATAATTCGGGAGCCAGAAGGCAGGCATGGTGTTTGTACACAGCTTGTGAATCGCAATTGTCATTCCAATGAGCGACATCGGAAGGTTGGAAGCATTCATGGGCAACCATGAGCACATGCAGTTCCGCTCACAGTCGTATCACACGTGCCAAAGGCCTCGTGACTGTGTTCGCTGTTCGCTGTCGCGTGAGCGGCTTGCAACGGAGAGCTTGAGGTAAGTGGTCAGACGTTGCGGCGATCTTACGAAATCCACACTCGAGACCAGTGGCGTGGAGAGCGTACAATACTGTCAATCGTATAATGCGTGTTCGCACTTGGCGCTTTTCGTGATCTCCACACGACTGCATAGCACACGGCCAAATTGCAGATCAATGTGACGTGCGGACTGCGACGACAACTTGCGTATCCAGAAACGGTAAGCAGATCGTCTACAACTTCGTACTCTTCACCAGTCCCTTCTTGATACCCGTCAGCTCACCACCATAGCCGCCTCTACCCTCACCACCTTTGTACACCGGCTTCATGCTGGCCAGCTTCTTCTTCTCCTCGTCGTACTTCTTCCGCTTCTTCACTCGCGGATTCCGCACATCCTTCTTGCGATGCGGTGTCAAGCCTTTGTTCTTCTCGATCAAATATGAGATCTTGCGCTTGCCGTCGTCGCCTACGACTTCTTGCTCAATCACTTCGCCGCCAACGAGTGCTGCTTCTTTCTGCGCTTTCGCAAGGGCGGCTTTGTCGGACTTCTTCTTCGATGACTTCGATGCGACCATATCGTAGTATTCGTTGTCGTTGTCCGGTCCTGCAGCGTCGCGGATCTCACGTGCTTGTGCGTGATCTTCCTCATCACTTGCGCCGCCAAGGTCGTCACCAATGTCTGCCTTCTCATGCCCACGCTTCTCAGCTTCGGCATTCAGTCGCGCTTGTCGATCTCGTAGTCGCTCTCGGTGAGGCACGTCGTCGTCTCCACCCGCGCCGCGTCCAGCCGCACCGCGCTTGTTGGCTTTCTGTGCGATTTGAGAGGTGTAGAAGCGTAAGCTCTTCTTCTTCTGTGCCTTCTCGGCAGCCTCCT
>KZ111146.1:13052-36574 GCA_002077045.2 Rachicladosporium sp. CCFEE 5018 | reverse complement strand
CAAGCTATCAAACGCTGCGGCCGGTGCAGGAGCCACAGTATCGTCGAGTATCGTCTTTGGTGCATGGTGCGCCTGCACCTGTCCAGCAGATGCAACGTGATGCAGCCTACCGAGCGCAGGCGCCTCAGCCACCTCCACCGGCTCAGTATGTGCAGGTCCAGAGTGGTGATCCGCGTTATGCTCCAGCAGCACCTGCTGGTGGCGCATACGCCGCTGAGCGGTATCACGCCGGTTGATCGACCGAGATGACCAGCGTGTGTAAGATACACTTCAAGTTAGCTGACACGTGCAGCATCGTCACAATTCCACGCGGTAGCTATGCTACAGCGTAGGAGAGGACGCGCGACTCGACAGTAGAGCGAGGGCAAGGTGAGTTACCTCTCAGTAGGCAGCATGCTGGGAAGTCCACGTCCGGTCCAGAGTTGACCAACTCTCGTCGTAGCACATCGACCGTCTGCAATGCTCACGCTGGAGCTTCGGCATATGACTAGCCTTCGGCGGCACGCAGGAACTCCACATTGCAGGTGTTCATGCAGCCGCTACAAGAATAGAAGCATTGTGGACGAGGGGGAACGGGACAGTAATGGTATCAGGAGCACCAAGTGTGTCTGACGCACGCCTGATCGGTTTCGTTGCCACCAATGGCTTCGATCCACGTTCTGCAAGCAACGATATCAATGAGGGTGATGATGCACAGCGGCAAATCTATGGAAGTGGAAGACTTTGACATGAGGTGGCTATACTAAGCATCGATAGCACCTTGGCAAGGCTTGACCTGCGAATGAACTTATCGTGCTTCAAATCATTCTCAACCTGTGTCTCTGTATCTCGTACGTCCACACGAGCTTTAGCTGTTCTCGATCATTTGTCTCGATCATTTGCCTCGCGAGCATACGATCGTATGTAATATCCCCTCCTACTGTGCCGTTTACATGACGTCAAATTGCATCGCAGCTGTGGTCGAGCAGCGAGCCACGTGGGTACATGTTTTCACGAGCTGAACCTAATGTCTAGCAGATACATGTAGCGCAGCACTGGAAACGCTCGTTACTGCCAAATTTCGTTCGTCATTCTACCTCACTCTTTACCAGCTAATCTTCGCACATCTAACAACGTCATGTCTAAGCAACAACCCTCCTACGGCGGCCCGCCATCGGACAAAGATACCCCTTCACAAGATCGTAAGTCTACCTTTCCTCACTTCCAAACCCTGACATTCCACTGATTGAATGGCTTGAAGGCGGTCTCTTCCACCAGGAAGCGCAGAAGCACGAGTGTCATCACTACTTGCGGATGTACGGCGGGCAGGTTGCTACTGCGGCGATGTATGGGTTTGGAGCTACGCTGGGGGCGGATGCTGCGAATGCTGCGGTGGGGGAGATGAGGGTGAGTTTCAAGTGAGTGAGTGATTAGGAATGGAACTATTGCTAACATGGGTGCGCAGGAATGGTGGCGGCATTGACGGCGCAGTGAGCAAGCTGAGGTCGGGATCGATGATGGAGATACTACCGAAGAATGTGTGATGCGTGTATGTAGCGATGCTTCAATCGCTCACAACTCAGTCACTCGATTCCTTTTACAATCGACGCACGATTGTCAGTACATGGAGCACCGGCTGGCGATTAAATCTTGTCATACAGCTCCGAGCACGACAAGTCTCCGTCTCGGTCTGTCACGAATTTCGTAATTATTGTTGTGGTCCAGACAGGGTGCTGGAGCTACGCCATCACTCGCGCTTTCCTCCATTGACCTCGAGACGCTCCTTCCCCTTGGATTGAATCTGAGCTGTTGGCTGCCTGGCATCGGACCTCACCTCGACATCTTGACTTCGAGATGATTTCCATCCAATTCTCTCTGGCTACAAGACATCGGCAGACTTCATCACGATGGCGAAACCCAAGAAGATAACACCGAAGGATCCCAAGCAGGCCCGACTCCTGATCGCTCAGCCTACACCAGCAATCACGCGCATGATCTCTCAGTATGGCGTACTTGTCGAGCTCTGCAAATGTATGTCGAGCGCCGACATCGTCAACCTTGCTGCCACCTGTCGAGAGCACCGGAAGTATATTTCGTCAAATTCCGACTTGTTGAAGGTCTTCATGGACTCGTCTCACTGCGATGGAAGCGGCCTCATCGCGCAACAAAAGATCTTTGGCATTGACTTCGGTGAGGGTGTCGATCCGAAGACCCGGTGTCTTGGCTACGACGCGAAGCCATGCGTGGACTGCGGAGCAAAGGTCTGTACCGTGAGTTAATTCCCTGTCTCGCGCCGTATATCAGATTCACCACTGACTGCATTGTCATAGTGGTGCAGATTCCATGTCTTCTATTCAGGCGCCGGCGACGACTGTATGAGTCGCTGGTTCGAGCACAGAATGTGTGAACTCATCTCATATCGCCTCGACGACCTGGAGGTTGACGAACGCTGCGCGGTTCAGATCATCAAGGCGAAAGAGATGTTCCATAACTGGCGTCGTACGCAGCTGTTCTGCTCGGACTGTCAACCCCTCAAAATAGCAAACCCTCGTGTGCCTGAGAATGACTGTTGCAAATGTACTATATACTGTTGCCTAGTCGAGCCATGGCGATGCATTCCCTGCTTCACGATTCTGGAGACGAAGTCCATCTGCAGCGAACAGAAGGTCAGGATTACCTTCGGTGGGACGACGGACAGCATCGTCGAGACCAAGACCAGGACCGAGAGAGGCTACAGTCGAGTAGGTACGCTGCTGCACGCAAGTAATGGTCATGGGACTGACATGTGTGCAGACTGTGCTGTGCGATTGTGGCAAAGATGTCATGGCCAAGTCTTGTCAAGCGTGCAGGACGTGTGGACTGTTGAAAGGGTGGCCGCCGGAGCTCACTCGCATTATGAAGGCGCGGATAAACTCGCAGCTTGGCGGAGTTGTGCCATCGCGGAGTGACGACGTGCTCAGCCAGCTTGGTTGAGGTGCCCCATGAATGGCGAGGTAGCTGATGTGCGGGTCTGAGACGTTGCTGAGAGCATGGAGATACGGAAGAGTTCGCTCACACGAATGTAGCTGACTATCCGCTCTTGATTGATGGTCTTGATCTCAGGACGAACTAGTGCCTTCACTGCCACCCAATACCCTTCTGCCGCAATAGTATCCTGGCATTCATTCCCACAATACACTTCACCAGATCCCAATCTCCATCCCTGCCCACCCAATCACACACCACAATTCCGACACTCCCATCACCATTCACCTTCGCGCCCGGCTCTTCAATCCCACGGTCCCCAATATCATGCTTCTCGCACATGAACCTAGTCACAGCCGGATTCAATTTCTCAGCAATCTTGTCCGGCCAGCACCCCACCTTCCAAAAGTTCGACGCGCTCAAAAAGTTTAAATAAAACGGCGGCAGCGGAGCAGCGTTCGCCTCAGGACAGCAAACTTCGGCGGCGCGCTCAAAATGCTCACAGCACAACTGGATTTTCCGGTCGATGTTTTCGGTCTCCATCACTTCGCAGAAATCCTGCACACACACGTCACCGTAGCTGCAGTTGGGCGTGTTGTATGCCCAGTTCTCGGCATTCAAGCACCAGCCGCGACCTTGCCACTCGCCTTTTAGTCGGTCGGCGAGGCTGAAGCGGCGGACCAGGACTATGCGGCCGCGTACTTCGCCTAGCGAGGGGATGCGTGGCTCGGTGTACCAGTGCTCGGGGTTGGTGTAGTGGTTCTTGAGGATGTCGGAGAGCTGGGCATCGGTGGCGTTGCCGGGACCTTCGCGCTTGAGGGAAAGGATCATGGTTTCTGTGGGGTTCTCTGCGAGGAATTGGAGGATCTTGTCAAGCAAATCGCGGAACTTCTTGGGACCAGTCAAGGAAATCGGGAAGACGCCGTGAACGAGGCTTAGGCTGTCGCTGTTGGGATCTTCGGGATTGCCTGGCTGGACTCGGATGTCGAAGAAGCGGACGCCGTTGTTCATTTGCTCTGTGGGTGAGACTGCTTGACAGCGGACAGAGGGGAGTGCGTTGTGATAGGTCGGGCTGTTGTGTGTGCCGGGTATTGATAGGCCAGACAGCGGTGTCTGGTCGCCCATATGCGACATCCATCGCTGCAGATCTACGGACTCGTACAAGGCCAGGAAGGACGTATCCTTGATGTAGATGCCTGTGTAGTCGTGCTTCGGATCGGGCGTCAATGGCGTGAGGTTCTGGGACGCCGCAGTCCTGGACGGCGTATCGATACGCCATCGTCCACCTCCATCGCCTTGGAACGTCAAGCGTAGTATCTCATCGGGACCACGTTCGAACGCCTTGATGTCCGTTCTTCGGGTCGTGAATGGCTCTACTCGGATATCTACGTCTTGCGTCGTGAAGCTGGGTGACAGCTCTGGGGGCTTCGAATCGCTGCCGTTGAAGCGAGAGGTGATGTTCGAGATTGAGAAGCCAGCATTGGGCGGGAAGTTCTGGGCATTGGGAGCTTCGAAACGCTCGACCGACTTGAGGGTAAGAGGTTGCGCGGTGAGGTTGCGGAGGATGATGGATTCTGACATGGTAGGCTGATTAGTAGGTGTTGGTCGTCTGAAGAGACCACAGCAGGACATACTAGGATGGGAAAGCTATGGGATCCCCTCAGGGTTCGTTGGTGGTTGGTGGTTTGTGGCTTGCATGGTGGAGTGCCAGTCGCACCTGCCCCGCTACGACCCCACGTTGTTGACGCAACAGGGCATTGCGTTTCGTACCTGAATCTACGTCTTCTTTGATACAGCGCATTCTCCGCCAGGCCATACTTGACTGTCAGTGAGCTTCTTTGAGCACTCTCGAACGCGACTAGAGTCCTCTCGTGGGAAGACCCGTCACAAGTCGCCATGGACTCGCTGATCGATCTCAGCGCGCCCAGCCTCTGGTGTATGTGACCGTGCCTTGAGACCATGTGAAGACGGAGACTGATGGATGGTTGGCTATAGTCGCTGCAGCAGCAATCCTCTTCAACCCAACATTCTGGAACACAGCTGCCCGAACGGAGTACCACAACAAAACGCTCACGAAGCTAGCAGGCGGCAACAGTCTGTACGCTTGCTACGGCCTCGCAGTCACCATCTTCCTCCTCGGTCTCTTCCGAGACTTTCTCTACGAACGAGCACTTCGTGCTCAGCCTTCCCATCCACTGCTCGCGAATCCAGGCGCTCAGGCGCTCTCTGTTGGACTGCTGCTTAGCGGCAATGTGCTGGTCATCAGCTCCATATGGGCACTAGGCGTAACAGGCACATATCTAGGCGACTACTTCGGCATCCTCATGGACGAGATGGTCACAGGCTTTCCTTTCAGCGTGACTGATGCGCCGATGTACTGGGGTAGCACGGCGAGCTTCCTCGGCACGGCGATCTGGTTTGGCAAGCCGGCAGGGTTGGTCTTGACGGCACTTGTTGCGGTGGTGTACAAGATTGCGTTGACGTTTGAGGACCCTTTTACTGCGAAGATCTATGCGAAGAGGGCGGCTGGTGGTGGATTGAAGGAGAGGACTGAGCCGAAGGGTGGGAGGACGGGGCCGAAAGGTGGAGTCATGAAGCCCAAGGGCGCGTAGGTGTTTGTCGTTCTCATTAGAACAAAGGAGGTAACGTGTGGTCAGATGGTGACGACCGGAAACGATTGTGAGATGATACCCAGGAACATTAGCTTTGTTCAACACGAGCGTGGAAACGAATAGTAAAAGTCATTATACAGCGCATCTACTCTGTATCACGAAGGCATTAGAGTCAATCAGCAATGCCCTGACAGTGGAACTTTTGATCGCAGGAGACTCGGCTGTCGTCTTACGCACTCCGAGCTGCCTGTCTATGTCTCAATAAACACCACCCATGCCCTTCGCGCTGCCAGACTTCGGCAGAGACGCACAAGGCTGCTCGAAGGAGCCCGCGAGAGATGCATTCGTTGACGGAAACGAGAGCCAATGTAAAGTGACCTCTCCAGGGCTTGTCCTGGTGGTTCCAGACCTCTAGCTGGGCGCTGCGGCTGGTCAGGAAGGATAGAGGATGGACCTGCTAGATGCACAAGCCCATCGTCTCATTCAGCTTCGCAATCGTGTCGTCGAATTGCTTGTACGCAGCCTTCCTGAACGGCAAATTCTCTTTCGGCCTATTCCACCATCAGCACGACAGCCCATACTGTACATGATCCATCGGCAGAACACACGTATTGATCCGAGGCAGCATTTTCCGCTCGTGCAGCACGTGCATCAAGTTGCGCACGATTTTGTGCTCAAGGCCGCGCGCGTTTGCTGCGCTTTGAAGAAACTCCAGTGTCCTGTCAAGCTTCAGGGCATCGTAGGTAGAGATATCGTTCGTGCGAAAGGCTGAGCGAAGGCGCTCAAGCGCAACGTAGCGGGCGGGCTTGGAGAAGTGGACAGCACGCAGGGAGGCGCGCAGGAGCGACCGATAGGCGTGAGGTATGGTCGTGGTGGGTGCTGCGCCCATCGATTTGGACAATGCATGACTAGGTCTCGATCAGCAAGACCTTAGTGCGCTACATGTTGCCACGAGTCGTGCCAAGCTATGATCGGCGCAGGGGAAGAAGTTTAAATACAATGACACTTGTAGGTAGTCGAGCCGTCTAAAAATGCCTCCACAATCTTCATCGCACACCTTCCCGCACACATCCCCACCGCGTCAAGCACAATCGTCTTGTCATCGTCACATATCCCGTGGGATTGACCCATCTCAGGTAGCTGGCTCAGAAGCCATTGCAAGTCCAATAAATCTCCTTCCCCTCCCCTATCCAACACCGTTACTGCTCTCTTCACCACCAAGTCCAAAATTGATGCCACAGTGCCTTCGTGCAATGGCGTTGTGGCATAGAAGCCATCGATGATGCCGCCTCCGAGCTCCAGGAGGTCGACATGGACTCGAAAGCCCTGAGGGGCATCGAAGCCCAATTTTCCATCGGACTCGATGGTGAAGCTCGTGGCGCTCTCCAGAATTGACGCGAAGATCGTATGCAAGACGTCAGGGCGTGCAGCAACATCCAAGTCCTCGGTGCGCTAAGTCGAGGAGTGGGCAATGCTGGCTGCCCCACCGACGAGCGTCACATCGTGTCTCCTCTCCGGAGGTACGAGGTCGGTGAGAGCGACGAAGCAGTCGAAAATGGCTTCGCGCATAGGAGATTGTATGAGAGATTTGGTCGGCATTTTGGGCGTGCGAGATCGTGGTTCGGAATATATGAATCTGCGCATTGTCAGCTTCAGTATTGCAATCACTCAAAGGAACGCGAACATGGCCTAAGCTATGGAGAGGCGGTCACGCGATAACGATACTGGGGATCAGACAGCAGCGAGAGACGGAACGCAAATTCAATATCCTCCAAGAGCCCACCGGTTGCTCATAGCAACTCGCAAACTACATGCAGGTGCTGCTCAGACCGTCGCTGGATGCTCATGCCCATCATCTGATTCGGTTTTGCAAATATCGAACTCATTGGCACCCACCTATTCGCAACCTGCCTGAACAGTGTAAATTACGTGCGTGGATTCCTTGGTCGAGCTCGTGGCTTGGCGTGGAAAGCGTCCTCAATCCATACCACGTGCGGTCAGCAAAATGCGAGGTACTTGATTTGAACAGAAGGTTGCTTGGCCGACCATTTATCCAAACTCGCACAAGTCGCGCGTATATGACGAGTCCCGCTGCCCCTTGAAAGACATTTCCGCTTTTCCGCATCCAACTCTTCGACACAACCCCAGATCACCATCCATACTCGAATACCCCCGGACGAAAACTCACTGCCATCAGTCCTGACACCCGATTGATTAAGAACTTGCAAACAACGCTCTACCCCGAGATCTCCTGCAAGGAACAACAGCTTTGTTCACCGAGGATCGTTGAAACGCGATCGAGAGCACCAGTCGTGGTAAGTCGGGCAATATGGCTATTCCAACACGCTTCTTGGTAATCTCAGACACCCATGGCGATCCTCTACGCCACGCAAAGCTGACAGAAGTAGTCGACGTGGTCATCCATTGTGGCGATCTCACCGAGGAATCAAAGCTATCCGAGTTCAAGACTTCCATCGAGCTTCTGAACGCAATTGATGCACCTCTCAAACTCATCATTGCTGGGAACCATGACTGGACCTGGGACATTCCCATGTTCCAGAAGAAACTTGCAGAGCATGATCCACCTCTAGAAGACGAGCTTGTACAAAAGGAGTACGGCAGATTTGGCGAAGCAAGAGCCTTGTTCGACAATGCAGCCGGCATCGTTTTCCTGAACGAAGGCATGCACCGTTTCGAGTTGAGTAACGACGCCTCGTTGAATGTATACGCTAGCCCATACACGCCCTCCGTGAACGACTGGGGATTCAACTATCCTCCAACCGAGGAGCACACTTGGGACATTGCGGGTAACGTCGACGTCGCAATCACCCATTGTCCTCCAAAAGGCGTGCTCGATAGGGTCGCTGGATCTGGATCAGTTGGAAGTCCTGGGCTTTTCGCAGCCATCGCGCGAGCGAGGCCCTTGCTGCATTGTTTCGGACACATTCATACTGGCTGGGGCGCAAAGCGGGTTGGCTGGCACGTAGAGGCGGAAATTGGAGATCAGGCCCTGACACACATGACAGCTATCGACGGCGATACAACCGTAGCGATCCAGAATCTAGCGAAACTTAAGGCTAATGTGAAGAGCGAAGGGGACGAATGTACTCAGAGTCTGCGCTCGAAAGGCTTTTGCGCGACCGAAATGCCAGCCGAATTGGCTGGCAAAGCTACCCTGTGTGTCAACGCAGCCATCGAGGGTCCGGACGATGCATCGCAGCAAGTACCGTGGATCGTCGAGACCTGGCTTGCTCGGACGAGTGTGCCGCAGAAGGAGACGCTTGGATCGAATAAGCGGAAGAACGATTTCACAGAATCAGTATCTGGCAAGCGATCGTGCATGATCGAGTAGATTTCGTTTTGCTCGGCCGCAATGAAACATCTCCGCTCGGCTAGACGTACGGAACTTCCATGGAAGGAATATCTGGCATGCTCCTCGAAGTCAATGAGGTTGGATCCAGTAGGCTGCATAGGGAGCGCATTCAATTACGCCTCGAGAACGCGCTAGCGTCCAGCTCGAGAGCTGATAGACAGCACCATACACCTAGGCTGCCATAGAAGTATCAAACTACACTTCACCTCGTTAACATACGTATCCCTCGAGCCCGCGACGAAGACATTGTGATACTTGTAGTGCATTGATTACCCTACAACGATACCACTCTCTCAATGATTTGCCAGGCAAGCCAAATGTCCATCCGCGTGTAGCACATTCCTTGTAGCAGTCTGCAGTTCACTCCGCACGCGCCTCGTTGGAACGACCTGACTGTACCGCAACACGCTGAGTGCCTCAGATTTTGTCTCCTGATGGCATGCGAGTAGCGGATCACTAAGACTGCGCGGCTGATAGATTCTCTGCATCTTTGAGAAACTCCAGGAGCGGAAGCCGATGCCATGGCTCTGCACCTCGTCTGCCCTCTCTCAACCCGCCTGCCCCTCCACCTGACCCTGCTGTTGTGCGAGCATTTTCTGCCTAAGAATCTCCTCCACAACTCGCAGATTGTTCGCCTTGCCATTCACTACATTCTCCAAGTCCTTGATATTCTTCTCCAACTCCTGGATCTTTTCTTGGTAGAATTTCGTGGCGTCGCTGGTGGACTTCTCGACGAAGAAGCCGGTGCCGACGTCGACTAGGACGTGAGAGGTGGATGCTAGCGTGCCGGGGACGTAGAGGGAGGATGTGAGGGGGACGAGGAGGGGTTTATCTGCAATTGTTGTCAGGCGCAGTTTCGCTAAGTGATGGCACGGGTTGGGTACTGACCTTTCACACTGTCCGCAACTCCATCTCTGATGCTGGTCACGCAGTCGCGGAACTTGCCCTGGGCGACTCGAAGGTTTTGGTAGGAGTTTGAGAGATGCTGAACTTCGTCGTCGAACTGCTTCTTGACTTGCGTGAGCTGCTGGACGCTGAGTTGGTTAAGGTCAACTGCGCCAGGTTAGCGACTGAAAGTAATATAATCTGAGATCGAGTTCGACTGACTCTGCTGGCCCTTCTCTCCCGCCGCGGCCATCTCTACATGTTATTATTGCATTGCGATGGTATGGGTGAGGTTAGTATTTCTCGTGGACTTCAAGATCAACTGTGGGGCGGAACGACGCATCAACAACAAATCGACGACTTCACTTCGCGTATTATTGTATGCGTAGGTTTTACATAGAACTTAGATGCTGCGATCGCTCCAGACAATTCAAAGCTGCAATGGCTTTGATTGAGGAAGGAAAATAGTGAGGCATCGCGACGATTGTAAATGCCGCATTCGCTAACCAGAGTATGCGTCCATTTGGCACAACCTAGACACGCAGATGCGATATCGCTGGAACCGTCGTGATCAACGCACTCACAGGGCATGCGATTAGATGAGGACGATATATGTAGCTGATGTTCAGAGCAACTGTCTCCAGCGCGAGCCTTCCCGATGATGCCGACGTGGTGGATCTCGTGACTTTGGCAACCTGGCAATTGTCCATAAGACCGCCTGCAGGGCCGGTGAGGGGGACCGCCAATAGACAAAGCCATAGGCTGTCAAATCCCTACACGTGTCTGGTGTTTCGCGTAGGGCGCAGTGCTCAGCCTCGATGCTGCGGCACGATAAGAAAGCGGTGTTCGGAATTGGTAAGCCTGCAGCGGCAGAGTTGCCTGTGGTGGGGCCTACGGCTTCTCGAAGGAGAAGCTTTGGAGAATGTCTAAAGCGCAGAGTGCTATGTATGAGCACAGGAGACTGATGGTAATCACGGTGAAAGACCACCACAGTTGAGTGGTGAAAACATTGTCATCAGATATCGAGCCACGAGAATGAAGTTCGAATGATTGTCGTCGCATTGGCTGTGTGTTCAATGCTCGGTGTTCTCCACACGCTAGCGTTCATAGCCTACGGGCTAAGCTTGATCAGTCCCTAGCATGTCCCTCTCGAAAATGAGTCACTCGTCCCTTCCCACGCCAAAAAGGCTCTACTTCCTCAGGCTGCCGCGCTGATCTCTTCCTCCACCAACCTCTCACCACATCCATACAAACACACACATACAACACAAGAAGTAGCCACAATGTCTACTTCTGCTTGAACCGCGTCGCCCACCATACAGACCACACACTTTGACCTTCACTCCACTCTCGAGTTCCTCCGGGATCTCACGAACGCTTCCTTGTCCTCGGACTACGACGCTTCAGCGATAACTCTCCAGTCGCCTACCACGGCTTCTACACAGCAGACATGGCTTCCACCACCGTCAGCAGCGCCATCAGGCAATACGCCCCAACCCGTGTTCACACAAGACTTCGAACTGCTACCGCCTGTCCCGACCCAGGCAGCACTGCGGCACCTCTCGCTAGGTACGACGCAGCCGCAATCGTCTAGAACTGTCAACCGCCCTGCCTTTGCCTACGCGCATTCGGCACCGCAATCAACTCAAGTCTTGAGCAATCAGACTTTCCTGCAACGGTCTATTCGCCGGCCACCAGTGCCTCTTTTCCACTCCAACTCGACAGGCGACTTCGCCGTCGTGCAGCAGCAACAGAAGAACTTCGAATACAACGATAGCGCTATGGGTGGTGGAGGTAATTCATCCCGCTCGTCGTCTCCGTGGTCTGAACCCGAACTAACGCATGTACAAGCCAACGTAGCTTACCACGAGACCATGGAGGATCTTTCTTACCAGGACGGCGGCAGCTTTGGTGACATCAACATGTACACCGATTTCAATGCCATCAACAGCGGCGCCGCCACCGTCTCACCAAAGGATCTCCTCAACGGCGGAGACTCCGTGCCTCCGTCTACTGCTTTCACCAATCTGACGACTCCCGGCTCTACCTATCTTGACACCCCGGACAGCTACCAGGCATCTCCCCTATTCAGCGATGACCTGAGCAACTCTTTCGACTTCGGTGGCGTCAGCAATGCCAACTTCTTCCCTGAATTGGACACGCTGATGGCTGCGCCTCCTATGGAGCGCACCATCTCGTCGTCTAGCGCAGCACAGATTGTTGTGCACCCCGGCGGCCCATCCCACGTTCGCAAGCGTAGCTCGGCCACCAACTCACCGGCTCTCTTCCATGCGCGTCCATCGTCCGTCGCTGGCGTGGCTGCGAAGAAGCGCGACAAGCCTCTTCCTCCCATCATGGTTGACGAGAACGATTCCATTGCACTCAAGCGAGCTCGAAACACCGCCGCCGCCCGAAAGTCTCGAGCGAAGAAGGTCGAGGAGCGTGATGTGCTCGAGGGCAGGATTGCCGACCTCGAAGCCGCTCTGGCCGCGTCTGAGCGCGACCGCGACTACTGGAAGGCACAAGCACAGGCCGAGGCTGGCGATGAGCTGGAGGACTAAATGTCGTCCACATCACGCAGCGCTTGGTACGCTGCTTGCTGCGAACGGCAATTCTTTTCTTGGACGATACTTTTGGTGGTGATGAGTTCGTGCAAAGGCTTGGGAAAACGCTCTCATCTTGTTTTGCAGTGAGCTTTGATCTTACTTTTCTTACAGCGGCCGGTTCTGATGTCTCCCGACACCTTCGTGGTGGCGGTGATTTGACTCGTGGCATTTCTTTGAGCGAGCGTGTGAGGTTGGGAAGTAGGAACTTGGGGTTTGCGAGTATCTTTACGGCAGAATCAGAAAAGTGCTTTCATATCCGTACTTGCAGCCCAAATCACACACTCTGCCCACATCTTATCCTGCCCGACATGCACTTTGTGTATACATGGTGCCGTGCTCGCCTCTCTGACTAGCGAATGCCGCCACGTGCTGCACTACATGGATGTACCTCCATGTACAGCGGTGTGCATCCATAGGAGGCCAAGGTCTTGCGGTCTCTCCTGACGGCTTCATCACTCCGAGTCGCTCGAAAGCCGTGTTACCAGGTGGCTAGTTCAGCTGGGCCTGAATGGTGCCCGACGAGAGTGCTTGCACACCCGCGATCCGCGCAGACCGCCGGCTCATAGCCCATCCCTCCCTCCAGCTCCGCCAATCCCACTGCCCGTACCCACCCCCACCCCACTTGCCAGCTTGTGATCCTTCGGATTCGCCGCGCTCTCATACAGCACCTGCACCGGCTCTCGATTGAGCTTCATCCACTCGCCCTTGAACCCAATGTACCCTATCCTCGTCTCGTCCTCCTCTCCATTGCTGAAGTTATCCTCCACGAACAGATCCAGCGTTCGTAGTGTGGAGAAGAGCGCGCGCTTCACAGCCACTTCCTGGACCTCTGACGTCCGGCTGAGTTGTAGTGTCTGTGTCGGAGCGAGGTCTGCAGCGGCGGAGAAGTCCAGGGATGAGGTGCTGTTGGCGAAGAGGTGAAGGGTTTGGGGTGCGGAGGGCGAGTCTGAGGTGCGAATGATGATCGTGTGAAGGCGTAGCTGGGCTGTGAATCTGCAAGTGATCAGTGTCAGCCCATTGCTCGTTGCACGTGCTCCAGGACATTGACACACGGTATATGCATGAGCAGCTGCTCGTCCACGTCGCTGACCAGCTCCGGCTCTTCATCTGTTCGCTCAGCCCAAGTCTTTTTCACCACCGCTGCGCCGCTTTGTGGGACACTCTCGTTCAGTGTCGTGATGGCATCGAAGTCGATCTGTGAGTAGATTTGGTTCTGTAGGGCGGGTGTGATATCGTCGCTGTGGTCGTGAGCTGCGCCTTCGGAATGATCGTGGCCAGCGTGGGAGTGCTCATTGTGGCAGTGGGACATGCTGATCGTCGCGCTGGGAGTATTGAAAAGGTTCAAACAGACTGCTGTAAGCAGCACAAGAGAGACATTACATGTTTGGGCAGTTGAAGAATGTTGGGTTGTTCGGGTCGCGACTGCGTGCGTCCACTTGGAGATGATCATGAGCCGGTCGGCTTTCAGAATTACATTCGCGAGATGAATCAAAGAGATGCCTCTACACGGACAATGGGCAGATCGGCTCAGACATTGGAATGCAAAGCAGTGTAGTGGTGACGTTTACGCAGCCATCTGCTCCTGAGCTCTTCGTCTTGCCCTCTCCTGCGCCCTCTGCTTCGGATCTGCAGCAGGGGCATCTGGCAACGGTTCTTCTATTCGCGTTGGCGCATCTGGTAAGCTCGGCACTCCGGCCTTTTGTGCAGCTTCTCGCTCCATAGCTTCGAGCTCGTCCTCCACCGCGTCTTCTTCCTCGTTCGACATTTTGCCGCCAAGCATCTCATTGATTTCCTGCACATGTGGGTCAGTACTGCTAGTAACAGACATACTGGTGAGATAGGCGAACCTTCTGATAGGCCTGTGCATCCGCACTTTCCTCCAGTATCAGCTCGACCTTCTCCAGCCCACCCATCTCTTTGTGTATCTCCTTCAGCACCGCGGTGCCCTGCTGCAAGCCGAATACAACATCCTTCTGCACTAGCGCAAATTCCACATCACTCGTCAATGCCTGTAGCTGCGCCAACTGCTGGTCCGTCTTCGCTAGTAACGTCTCTTGATACTTCTTCCTCCGTAATGCAAGCAGCGCCTTGTCCTTCTGGTTTGCTCGCAGGCATTCGCGTGCGATATCGGTCTCACGATCCGTGACTACTTTGATGCGCTTCTGGTATTGATGTAGCTTGTCGCGTTGGACTTTCATGTCAAGGATCGCCCTTCGATGGCCTCGTTAGCCGGGCTGGCCATTGCGAAGATCGAGCTTGACTGACTTATCCTGCGCCGACACCTTGTTCGTACTACTGCTGTTGCCCATGATGGGCTAACGAGTGAGCACTCTCCCAAAACTAGGATTGCCAATCACTCTCGAAGGGGAATGCGAGCCACTTGTGGTGCCTTCCGTCCGATCGCAAGAACCTTTCACGGCGACTTGGTGCACCGAGAAAGCCGGCTACGAGGATTGGGGAGGGTCAGTGGGCAGTTGGTGTCTACTCCGTAACAGGTCAAGGCCTGAGGTGACCTTTACGAGCGCAGGTACATATGCAGAGGAGAAAGCGTTGTTTGCGCGAGAGCAGCCGTACTACCTCATGTTGTTGACTTGATGTCATCTCCACGTGCAAGACCGATAAGGTTGATCGGTACTACACGGCCCGTGTCGATCATCTCTGCCGAAATGCACAGTCCACTCGCGTAATGTTGTGTCGTACTGTGACTCCATTTCTCTCTAAGGTGTTGCAAGCAGCCGATCTCGTCTCAGCTGAGTCTGTTGCAGCGCTGTGAGATGGCTAGACTCCAAGGAGCACTGGATAACGAGCTGAACGTTGCAGTTGGGAAGTTCCTCGAAAAGGGCGTTCCACCGACGCTTTCATCCTTGTACGACGCAATATCGAGGTCGAACTCAAGCCTGGCTCGCAGAGGTAAGAAG
The DNA here is from genome assembly GCA_002077045.2 of Rachicladosporium sp. CCFEE 5018. NCBI lineage: Eukaryota > Fungi > Ascomycota > Dothideomycetes > Cladosporiales > Cladosporiaceae > Rachicladosporium > Rachicladosporium sp. CCFEE 5018. The sequence continues at coordinate 21,237 of KZ111146.1, read as the reverse complement.
GTGCTTACGGCCTCTCTCGAACGGATTCTGGACTATCGAGGTCTGTTGGGTGACTCCGGAGACGAAGAGGCACCTATCGATGCTCCCGTGAGAGAGGTAGATGATCTCATGAATCGAAGCCTGCGAGCCAATCTGTCTCTCTCCGGCACGTCGACGCCTCAAATAATGGAGAATGGTGACCGGCGTAAACGCGCAACCAATGGAGAATCTTTACCGAAGCGTCAGAAGGTCGTGGTCGATACTGCGCCACCTAATGACATTTCTCTACGTGACGTCGGAGGAGCGGGCGATGTCATCAGACAGATGAAGGAACTTCTCGTACTACCCCTTCTATCTCCAGAGGACCTTATCGAGATGAATGTGACTCCCCCTACCGGCATCCTTCTCCATGGTCCACCCGGTTGCGGCAAGACTATGATGTCGAGAGCCGTGGCTGCAGCACTGCAAGTCCCGTTTGTTGAGATCCTTGGGCCATCTATCGTGTCTGGGATGAGTGGAGAGTCGGAGAAGGGAGTACGGGATCGCTTCGAGGAGGCGAAGAAGCAAGCACCATGCATCATCTTCATCGACGAGATTGATGCGATTGCGCCAAAACGTGAGAGCAGTCAGAGTCAGATGGAGAAACGAATTGTTGCACAGCTACTGGTGTCTATCGATGACCTTGCCCGAGATAGAACGAAGCCTGTCATAGTCCTTGCAGCGACCAACCGTCCCGACTCACTGGACCCAGCTTTGCGACGTGGCGGCCGCTTCGATACCGAGATCAACATGGGAGTGCCAAATGAGAGGACTCGGGCGGCCATCTTGAAGACCCTGTGTCGTAAGACGACACTGCATACGGACGTCGATATCGATGCACTCGCCCGGCGTACCGCCGGATTTGTAGGCGCTGATCTTCGAGACCTCGTCGCAAAAGCTGGGTCATGGCAGATGACTCGATATCGAAAAGCACTCGAGGAGGAGGCCCGAGAGCTGGCAGGTGAGCAGGATGGGATGCTGGTGGACCGGGCTGTGGCTGTGGATCGGGATGAAGCAGAGGCTGAGGCGTTCGAGATGCTCGCAAGAAGGGTACGCCGGAAGGATCTGGCAAAGCCAGCGGGGTTCGAGTCGCCTAGCTTGCGTATGGCTGCCTTCGATGCTGTGTTGCCTTTGATAACGCCTTCGAGTAAGCGCGAAGGGTTTGCGACGATTCCTGACGTGTCATGGGCTGATATCGGGGCTCTTGATGCCGTTCGCGAAGCGTTACAACGTACAGTTGTGAGGCGTATCGTCAATCCCAAGCCATATATCAAAGTTGGCTTGACTGCACCCTCAGGTGTGCTTCTCTGGGGCCCACCTGGTTGTGGAAAGACACTTCTGGCCAAGGCTGTAGCCGCAGAGAGCAAGGCGAACTTCATATCGATCAAGGGACCTGAGTTGTTGAACAAGTTCGTTGGTGAATCAGAGGCGGCGGTACGGAAGGTTTTTGCTCGGGCGCGTTCGAGCGTTCCTTGTGTGATCTTCTTTGATGAACTGGACGCGCTCGTCCCTCAAAGAGACTCAGGGAACTCCGAAGCTTCTTCGAGGGTGGTCAACACGCTCTTGACCGAACTCAGCAGCCCAGAGAGAGACGGAATATACGTCATTGGTGCGACAAACCGGCCTGACGTTATAGATACAGCCATGCTTCGCCCTGGTCGACTTGAACAGAAGCTCTTTGTCGACTTACCTGGCCCTGCAGAACGCGTTGAGATCCTTCGGGCATTGACTCGCAAACGCGCATCGGTCGATGCATCGAAAATAGCCTTAAGCGATGCTTGCGATGGCTTCTCTGGTGCTGATCTTGGTAGTTTGGTCGACAATGCCGCTTACGAAGCGATTGAACGATGCGCGCGACTCGACGTTGACGACATTTCCGTGGTTTTGGAGGACTATCAGGCTGCGGTGCAACGTATGAAAGGGAGCGTGTCACCAGAAGCCATGGAAGGCTTCAAGGCTCTCAAGAAAGCCTTTGATCAGAGATGAGGTACGTGTACGTAGCTATACGTTCGAAAATGCGGAGCACTGGGTTCAGGAGAGAGAATCGAGCAGTCTTTCACACGCCCTCTGCGTGTGACCGTGTATTCTTCTCTCTCTGGGGATGATTTCCTTCTGTGCAGCTATCATGGTACCCACTTAGGCAAGCGACAACGGACACACTGTTGGAGAGAGTTATGTGGTTAGCTCACGACACTGAATTCTCTCACCAGGCTAACGACTATCTCGCTCGCTGTCGCAGCTTACGTGAAAGGAGCATACGCACCTTGAGCTACCTATAGAGAGAGGGTTGGTTCGAATGTACGAGACCACGAGTGCCGCTGGTACTTCGAGCCAGGTCCTAGAGGTCACTCGAAAGACGCCCGTCTCCGTCTCCCGTGAATCAAGCGGGTTGCCGTCGCAAGACTAAGGCACCCTCGGTCGCACGTTGCGATACTGCGATCAACAAAAGTAGCTTCAGTCCATCCGCATGACTTGACGCATCCTGACACGACTAGAATCGTAAGTAGCGTAGCGCACTGTTGTACATTGTTCCAATAGCCGTACTTGCGCAGGGAGGCTATTCCCGATGCAAAGCTTATGCCGACGGTCGTCGCAACGCGCGCGCTAACAGCGTCGCTCCTTGCGACATTACGGCGAGGTGAGATCGAGCCTGCCAGACTTCAGGGCTTGGTAGAGCGATGCGAGATTTGCGCAGACTCTGAGACCGCAGGCGTCTATAACGAGGTTCGCGTGATAGCAGCTATCGCACTTTAGCTTCAGCGAGCGGTACGCCGTCGCGATCGCAGCGAGATCAACGAACGAGACATTCTACGCCTCGCGACATTTTTTACGACGTCGTCCCTATCGAGTATCGAGGTAACGGGAGTGTCTTAGTATAGAGGGTATCGAGTACCGGGAGTAAGGGAACGGACGGAAAAGCGAGAGCGGAGAAGAGTCGAGTAAGGGTACGTTCGGTTAAGCATTTAAGGGCTCTATCTAAGGTTAGTAGTTAGCTTAGGGTAGCTCTATCTAAGTTATTTTAACGTAGTAATATCGCTTTAGTATAGATACTTAGGGGTATTTAGTATACTCTATTTACTATATACTATCTAGCTCTAAAGATAGGTATTACTTTACTCTATTTACTATACCGTATACTAATAGCCGCTCGATCGATTCGCTATATACCTTAATAATAAGGCTAGCAAAGAATCTATAATACATGTACACACCTAAGGAACAAGGAAGCGATCAGAGTGGAGGAGAGGATGTTACTGAAGACAGGGAACAGCGACAGGACAGAGGTGGAGGACAGCGGGGAGTAGGAGGAAGTCAGGGGTTCCCCCTACAGCAGAGGAAGACACCTTCCCAACAGCACCAGACCCTAGACACCCAGACAGTTCAAGCACTCCAGAAGGACATCTTAGAGGCCTGTGAAGGACAGGACTTACATGCTAGGGCATACAAGATCCTGCTTCAGAAGGCTGCTCATGTCATCAACATCCTCCAAGCCAGGACCTCAAGACAACAACAACAAAGCCCAAGCACCAACCTCCTCCTCCAGGAGATTAAAGACTTCAGAAAAGAGTTCCAGAGGAGCACCCTCCAGGGACAGCAGAGCCAGCAGAGCCAGCAGAGAACCTGGGCAAGAGCTGCAGCCAAAGAACAGCCTACAGGGGTGACAGTCAGGATTCAAGACCCAGAGGAGCGTAAGGAGATTGCAGGACTCTCCTGTGAGGAGCTAGTGAAGAGGATTGGAAGGAAGGAGGTCATTGGGGCAAAGCAGACGGGGAGTGGGAGCATCAAGGTGTTCACAACAGGACAAGAGGCTAAGAAGGAGCTTGAGAAGACTAAGAGCTGGACTGAAAGGCTTGCACCATCAGCAAGGATCACAGCCCAGGCATTTCAAGTTCTGGTACATGGGATACCACTTAGCTTCAGCCCTACAGAGGAGAGCCAGCTCAAAGAGCTACAGAGGGAGAACCAGGCTGTTGCACCAGGGAGTGAGTTTCTAAGAGCAGCTTGGCTGAGGAAGAAGCACAACCCAGGACAGACACATAGTTCAGTCATTTTCTGGCTCAACACAGGAGAGCAGGCTAATAGGATCATTAACAAGGGGCTAGTCTGGAAGGCAGAGCTCAAGACCACAGAGATATTCAAGTCCAGCTTCAGGATTATGCAGTGCTTCAAGTGCCAGGGCTATGGGCATGTAGCACCAAACTGCACAGCAAGGCAGAAGTGTGGCAAGTGTGCACAGGACCATAATACAAAGGAGTGCACAACAACTACAGGAGTGAGGTGTGCAAACTGTGGCAAGAAGCACCCAGCCTGGGACCAGAGCTGCCCCACAAGGATTGCAGCCCAAGCCAAGGCCACAACAATCAGGACAGGAGATGCAGGCCAGTACCAGACAGAAGAAGAGAGCTCTCAGAGTGCAGAGGAAGGGTGGCAGGAGGCTAGCCAGAAGAAGAGGAAATACATTCCAGCACAGGAAGGCCAGAAGAGGCCAGTTGGCAGGCCAAGGAAACTGGACCAACCTGAAGCAAACCAGCCTAAGATTGGGGACAAAATCCAGCACCAGACACAACAGACTAACCACAATGCGATCAACAATCAAGGGGTCCAACATATCACAATAGGGGATACTCCAACCCCAACCCAAACAACTACAGATGAGACTATGGATACTACACCCTCCCAATGATTGGCCACACCAAATGGACTATCACACAGTACAATGTTAACAAAAGCAAAGACAAGGTCCAGCACCACTTCCTCCAGGAACTGGACCCACAGGTACACCAAGTGGTTACTGTCCAGGAACCATGGCTGAACCCAAACCCTGGACAATATACTACTGTCAAACACCCAGCCTACCACCTAGTCTTTCCACAGTATGCAAAGAGCAGGACCTGCATCTACATCAGCAAGGCCCTAGACATCACCCAGTGGAGAAGAGAAGAGACACCTAAGGCTGCAGGAGGTGATATCACCTCAGTCAGCCTGAACACCCAGCAGGGCAAGATCTGGGTTCACAGCCTATATAATCCTCCTCCACAATCACACGGCAGCAAGGAACCTGGCACCCTGGAATGGATCCCAGAGATCCTCTCCCAGGAGGGAGCCCACATCCTAGCAGGAGACTTCAACCTTCACCATCCCAGGTGGGGAGGGAATACTGTCTACACACACCACAACATTGCAGACAGCCTGATTGGAACCGCACAAAGCCTAGGGATGGATCTAGTCACACCCCAGGGCATGGTGACCTGGAAGACTAGAGGAAGTCAGAGCACCCTGGACCTGGCCTTTGTTTCACAGTCAATTTCAGACACAGTACTCAGCTGTCAAGTGGAAGAAGCCCTAGAGTCCTCCTCAGATCACCTCCCAATCTGTATGGAGTTCAACTTACAACCAAGGCAGAACAGGGATCCTCCTCTAAGGCCACAATGGAAGAAGGCCAACTGGGACATGGTCAATCTGCAGCTTGAACTCAAGCTTCAAGACTGGAGCCAGCAACAGCTCTGTTCTAAGGAGGACATTGACAACAGGGTGGACCAGATCACTACAGCTATTCAGGAGACAATTAGAGACCATATCCCACTAGCTAAGCCCTCTCCTATTGCACAGGGATACTGGACACTCCAGTGCTCAAAGGCAGTTAAAGAAGCAAGGCAGGCAAGAAGACAATGGACTGCCAGACAGACAGAGGAGAGCTGGATCCTATACAATCAAGCCACAAACAGGAAGAAGGCTCAGATCAGGAGAGACAAAGCACAGGGCTGGAGAATTGCTGTAGCTGAAGCAGCAAGAGATCCAAGCAAGATCTGGAAGCTAGGCAAATGGGCAAGGAAGGACCCTAGGGACATGGCTACCCTACCACAGGTCCCTGACATTCTGGACAAAGCTGGAAGGCTACAGGATACAGAGGAGGGAAAAGCCAGGGCCATGGCAGAGCACTTCTTCCCTCCACCAGTCCAGGCAGACACAAGCGACATCCCTGGCACAGCCTACCTAGAAGACATCACTAGGATTCCACAGAGCATAGGAGCAGCAGAGGTTGCAGACATCCTCAAGGGCCTACCAAGTGACAAGGCACCAGGTCCAGACAAGATCCCAAACAGATTCCTGAAGTACTGTAGGAACACACTAAGCAGGCCCCTAGCCATGCTCTTCACAGCCTGTGTTACAATTGGGTACCATCCAAGGCAGTTCAAAGAGTCTAACACAGTGGTCTTGAAGAAGCCACAGAAGCCAAGATATGACACTCCAAAGTCATACAGACCAATTGCCCTCCTCAATACTCTAGGGAAGACACTTGAGAAGGCTGTAGCTAACAGGCTCTCTAAAGCAGCTGAGGTCCACAGCCTGTTCCCTGGAGAACAGATGGGAGCTAGACCACAGAGGTCAACTCTCTCTGCAATTGAGCTCCTCACTGAACAGGTGTATACAATCTGGGGACAGGATAAGGGGCTTGTGGCCTCAATGCTCAGCCTAGACATTTCTGGGGCATTTGACAATGTCTCCCACACTAGGCTGGTTCACAACATGAGGCAAGCTGGAATCCCAGAGTGGCTCACAGACTTTGTGCAGTCATTCCTACAGGAGAGGACTACATCTATGATCCTAGGACCATTCCAGGGACCTCAGATCCCTACCTCTACTGGGATCCCACAGGGATCAACCCTGTCTCCTGTGCTGTTCCTGTTCTTTGTTAGAACACTTCTACCAATGCTGGAGACCCCAAGGTCTTCAGCTGGGGGGTTTGTGGATGACACAAACATCCTAGCCTGGTCCCACTCCACAGAGGAGAACTGCAGGATCCTCACAGCTCAGCATAAGAAATGTGAGGATTGGGCAAAGAAACATGGAGTCAAGTTTGCACCAGAGAAGTACCAGCTCATCCACTTCACTAGGGCAAGGAAGAAACACAACCTCAAGGCCACTATACAGATCCAGGGACATACCACCCAACCCCGCACCTCTCTCAGGCTCCTAGGAGTCTACCTAGACCCAAAACTCAAGTGGGGAGCACATGTTAAGCAGATACAGCAGAAGGCGGAGATACAGACACAGTCTCTCACTAGGCTCACATACTCAACCTGGGGAGCCACCTTCCAGAGGGCCAAGACCCTCTATGATGTTGTAATCAGGACAGCTCTGACCTATGGAGCACAGGTCTGGGCCCAGCCTAACAAGAAAGGCAAGATTCCAAGCAGCCTCACAAAGCCAATCCAGGCTATCCAGACCAGGTGCCTTAGGACAATCACAGGAGCATACAAGACAACCAGCTCTAGGATGGTGCACCATGAGACAGCCACTCTCCCAATCCAGGAATACCTGACCCAGCTCAGGGTGCAATACTCAAAGGCTTCCTCAACCCACCAAGCCCAGGGTACCATTCAGGCAGCCATAGCCAAGATCAGGAGGGCACACAATGGTAGCAAGAGGGCACCACAGAGGGAGCTAGACTTAGCAACCTGGGATTCCATCCCAGAAGGCAGATCTAGGGAGCCTACCCAGGAGAAGGCTAAGAGGATGGCCTATAGGACATGGGAAAGGAGCTGGCCAGTCCAGGACAACCACCTAGCTCAGGACAGGAACCCTGCAGACCTAACAACATGGCAGGCTGCACACTTCTATAGGGACAAGGCAGGGAAGGAGAGGATGGACTTCCAAGGCACTCCATCAAAACTACACATCAGCCTGAAGAGGGCACAGAGCAGCATTGCAACACAGCTCAGGAGTGGCCATGTAGGGCTGAACTCCTACCTACATAGGAGAAGAGTTCCAGGAGTTGATTCACCACAATGCCAGTGTGGCTATCCCTCTCAGAATGTCAAGCACATGGTGATGAGCTGTAAGTTCTGGGCACAAGGGAGAGGAGAGATCTGGAGGCAAGCAAAGGACAGATCATTCAGGGCTATGATGAACAGCCCAGATGACCTGAAAAGGATCACTCAGTGGATCCTAGATGAAGGATACATTGCACAGTTCAAACTTGCAGAGGAGACTGAAAGGGAGCTAGAGAGGAGGGAGGAAGCAGGCAAGAGGAGGTTGCTTACTTAAGACAAGGAGTAGGAGCATACCTGGCACACAGCCTAGTGCACTTCCAGAAGGCAAGCTAACTACAAAAGCGAGGCAAGAGACAGGATTGGGGGTTTTTACTATAATAAGTGGTTTCCTT
>KZ111145.1:1747508-1760288 GCA_002077045.2 Rachicladosporium sp. CCFEE 5018 | reverse complement strand
CACGATCAGGTTGTCCTGCGACTGCGACTCTTTCAGCTTGCGATCATAGTCCGCCTCGATCTTGACAAGCGGTCCGAAGACGTTCTGATACTGATACGCATCATCGTAGCGCAACAGCACAGGCGCAGGCTCATCATCAATCCCAGCATTCTTCTCCAGGTCCTGAATCGTAGCAGCGCTATTGTCCTTCCACATCTCCTCCAGCTTCACAATGATCTGCGGCGGCAAATGCCTCGCGCGCATCTGCTCCTGGTCCGTCGGCGCGCCCACAAGCCAAGGCAAAAAGGAGCGATCCTCGATGAGCGGCTGCCAGCGCGAGGTGTCCCAGTTCATGTCCTTCCCACTCGGCATGGCGGCGCATGGCGAGCGGCAAAGCAGCACGACAACAGTATCGCTCTTGGCCGGGATGAAGCCAAGTAGGAACACATTCTTGGTGCCGCAGTTGTAGCACTCGAGGGTGGTCTCGCCAAGCTGGGAGGTGGGGTGAAGCTGCACCTCCTTGTGTCTGGCGCGCACAAGGTGGTTGATGATGTGGCTTGAGCTCGTATTGCCACGAGCAGAGCAGAACCACTTGTTGCAGGCCAAGCACTTGACCACACTGCTGGGGTTGTGGATGCCGCAGTAAGCGCAGGCATGTGGCGGCAGCTCGACTTCACCGTCCGGCTGCTGTCCAGCGGTCCCATTCACGCCGTTAACGGCATGGCTGGCCAAGCTCTCCAGATCATCGTCGTCGTAAACATCGGTCTCATCGTCGTCGCCGACCCGCCGGCGCCTCGGTCCGCCGTTGAGGTTGCCGCGGCCGTATTCGCCGTCTAGGGCGCTCTCGCCGGCGTCCAGTGTGGACAGATCGTCGCCATCGTTGATAGCGGAGGTGGAGTCGCTGACGAGGTGATTGCCGGCCTGTGCGAAGGCTGAGGCCATCCCGTGGGGGTGGTGCTCTCAGAGTGAGGGGGTGGGTTGAGTGTCCGCGTATGGCGGAGCGGAAGAAGCGGTACCTCAAGACCGCTGTATGCGCACGTCGGGAGCGTCGTGCAGAAGGAATAGGGAGGGGAGGAGGTGAGGTGAAGCAGTGGCAGTGGTGTTGGGTATTGCTGTTCTAGTTCGTTCAAAGAGAGCCGTGTCTTGGCACTGCGAGAACGGAAGCGGTCCGAACGGTATCGATAATTTACATGTGAGCATCCAAGTTGATTCACTTACACTCCGTCCCACAGCCAAGATGATACGACGACAGGCCCGCCAACGGCGCGACTACATCTACAGGCGAGCATTGACTCTGCGCGATGCTGAAATCGCGGAGAAGAGAGCGAAGCTCAAGCAGTCACTCGCGACAGGAAAGCCTCTGGACTCCAACATCGCCAACGACAAGCAGCTGAAGCAGGACTACAAGTACGACGAGTCGCGCGCAGACCGCACAACTCAGGATGAGCTCGATCTGGACGACGAGTACAGCTACCTCTCGGGTGTCGTCGATCCTCGAGTTCTGGTCACGACCTCTCGCGACCCCAGTAGTCGCCTTTCTAGCTTCGCAAAGGAGATCCGCCTCCTCTTACCGACAGCTATCCGTCTGAATCGCGGCAATCTCATCTTACCAAACCTGGTCGGCAGCGCAAAGTCATCCGGCCTCAGCGACCTGATCCTCCTCCACGAACATCGCGGCACACCCACCGCTCTTACAATCTCCCACTTCCCACACGGTCCCACTGCATCTTTTAGTCTCCACAATGTCGTCCTCCGCCACGACATCCCCAACGCCTCGCGCGGCACAGTCTCGGAATCCTACCCTCACCTTATCTTCGAAGGCTTCACCACACCGCTAGGCAAGCGTGTGGTCAAGATCCTGCAGCATTTGTTTCCTCCCCGCGAGACGAGCGCGAAACTTGGAAGCCGCATAGTGACGTTCAAGAACATCGAGGATAGTGTGGAGGTGCGACATCATGTGTTTGTCAAGACGGGGTATCAGAGTGTGGAGCTGGCAGAGGTCGGACCGAGGATGACTATGAGGCTGTTCGAGATCAGGCAGGGAACTGCGGATGATAAGGATGGGGATGTGGAGTGGCATATGAATCAGTATACGAGAACGAGCAAGAAGAAGGACTATCTGTGATGGATGAAGCGAGTGTTGCGGCAAGACATGACAGCGGGCTCAACGCTGTGCGCTGGTCGCAGAGAACACGAGTCGCGTGGGCGCGACCAAGTCGTGCTGACATGAAGCACCATCCACGAGAGTTACAGGAATGCAACGGACGGTGATGTTCGTCGGTGCTGAAGCGTTGCCGACTCGGGAACTGCTGTGGTCGAAGCGCAGCTGCTACAATACGGTGTCATGAGACGTGCGGGCACCTAGGAGGCTTCGAGCCCGGAGTATATGCGACGGCGAAATTGGGGAGGGAGCCAGAAAATCCATCACCTTGATGGCAGCATGACTCGCGATGGATGACGTAATGAGGGGCGGCTCGAAGCTGCGTCTGTGAAACGACCGGAAGGGAAAGCGAAAGAGAGGGCTATTCGACGATGTCCTCGAGCACAATGCAGACATTGAGCATAGTACAGGGTCAAGTATAATCTGCTTCATGTCTCTTCCACTGCGGCCCAACATGCAGCAACTAGACATCCTCATCCTCGGCGCAGGCTGGACATCTACCTTCCTGATTCCTCTTCTCAAGACTAAGAACTTCAACTTTGCCGCTACTACAAAGGATGGACGCGAGGTCGTGTCTCATAAGACCATCAAATGGAGCTTCAATCCGGATAGTGACAGCGACTCTGATCTCGGCACTCTCCCCTTGGCTCAACACGTGCTGGTAACATTCCCCTTGACGACTGCAGCGCAGACCGACTTTCTCGTCTCAAAGTACATTGCTACTCACAGGCCTCACGCCGCAGACACCCGCTTCATCCAGCTCGGCAGCACAGGTATCTGGCAGATACCGCAGAAGCAGCAATGGGTCTCTCGACACTCGCCTTACAACACCACCAACCCTCGCGCCATAGCTGAGGACGCATTGTTGAAGCACAATGGCTGTGTGCTCAATTTAGCAGGACTTTGGGGCGGCGAGAGGGAGCCACGGACATGGGTCGATCGCGTTGCTACTACCAAGGAGGCTGTTCGCAGCAAGAAGAGCCTTCACATGATCCACGGGCTGGACGTGTCTCGGGCTATTATCGCGGTGATGGGGAACTGGTATTCTGCGAAGGGCGAGCGGTGGATGCTGACGGATGGGTTTGTGTATGATTGGTGGGCGTTGTTTGCTGGGTGGGCAGATACGAAGGCGCAGAAGGGTCAGGGAGATGAGACTGTGGACAGTGAGCCTAGTAAGCAGGCTAAGTGGGTGTATGAGTGTATGCTGGAGGAGAAGGTGTGGGCGCTGCCGAGGAGTATGGGGGCGCTGGAGAGGTGTTATTTCGGAAGGGAATTCTGGGATACGTTCCAGCTTGCGCCGGTGAAGGCGAGGATATGAGTGGCAGAGCAGCGGAGCCGGCTTGTGGATGAGCACGTAGTATGGACACGCGATCATGGGTTGGCAGGCAAATAATGTATACCTTCCATTTCATGCAACAAGTCAGGCGAAGCTCTCAGTGACTTCCCCACCACGCACTTGCCTTCGCTCAATCGTCGCACATTTTGTACACGTCCACCCGGCTTCTGACTTCCTTCACACCTTAAGGATGCACAAGCCATACGCTACCTCATCTACAACACTCTAGCTTGCACTTCCTCTACACCTGCCCCGCTACCACCGCGTCCTCCCCAACTACAGTTCCAATACCAACGCCATGGCCGACCACCCCACTCCCTCCAAACTCGACCCCGACGCCCACCTCCTTCTCGAACAATCCCTCCTCCGCCTGCCTCACGCCCTCCTGCAGAAGAACCTCAAATCCGCCCAGCGAGCCATAGAATCCTCCAACAAAACTCTCACCACCGCCCTCCCTTCGCCCTCCACCCCAGACCCGCTCGCAGCTCTAGATGCCACGATAGCGAAAGCGCAGAATCTGAAGCGGAAGCTGGAGGCGTTACATGCGGAGGAGCGGGCACTGCACGCACAGCAGAAGGCGCGGATCGAGCATTTAGAGGAATTACATGGCGTGATTGGTGTGGGTGATGTGGGGTATGAGCGGTGGGCGCATGTGAGACTCGACAGGCTACTTGTGGATTATTTGCTGAGGCAGGGGTTCACGGGGAGTGCGAAGGCGCTTGCGCAGGAGAAGGACTTGGGAGGATTGGTGGATTTGGGTGTGTTTGAGGAGTGTGGGCGGATTGAGGGGGGCTTGAGACGGGGGGAGTTGGCGGGCGCGCTGAGTTGGTGTGGGGAGAATCGGGGGGCGTTGAGGAAGGGAGGGGTGAGTCTTGAATGCAAGCGAGGCGACAACGGAAGGGAGCTTGCTAACGAGATGACAGAGCGAGCTGGAGCTGGAGCTGAGACTACAACAATTCATCGAGCTAGCACGAACAGGAGATACGGCGAAGCTGATGGAAGCCGTTGTGCATGCGAGGAAGCACTTCTCGGGCGACCAGGTGACGAAGTTTGGGCTGCAGGCTGGAGGACTCATAGCCTATGGGCCAGACACCTTCGTGGAGCCTTACCACGTACCATCTCCCTGACCCCCAGCCTTCTACAAAACCAAAGCTAACGCAAGCCAACAGTCCCTCTACTCCCCAACCCGCTACCCCCACCTCGCCTCCCTCTTCACCCAAACCCACCACGCCCTCTTCTCCCTCCCCCCAACTCCCCTCCTCCACACAGCCCTCAGCGCGGGCCTCTCAGCTCTCAAAACGCCCGCCTGCCACTCCGCCCATGCCCTCGCTACAAGCGCCAATACCGGCGCGCCAGTCTGCCCCATCTGCAGTACCGAGCTCAACGAGCTCGCCAGAAGCGTGCCCTACGCGCATCACACGAAGAGCCATGTCGAGGAGGATCCTGTGGTGTTGCCGAATGGGCGGGTGTTTGGTAGGGAGAGGTTGAGGGTGCTGAATGAGAAGTTGGGGACTAAGAGGGGGTGGGTGAGGGATCCGACCGTGCTTGATAAGGGGGCTGTGGAGTGGGAGGAGGGAAGCTTGAGGAAGGTATTCATCTCGTGAGTGCAGCTGACCGATAATCTACCATGCGGGAAATAGGGGGAAAGATCACACCTCAACGACCTTGATCTGGAGGAGCGCGCAAAGCGTGATCAACGGAGCCGTAAAGAGTGGCGGGGCCAAATGACTCGGACCAGTCGCTTGGTTGGTGAGAGATCTGTGTTTTAGGAGGTGATGAACTGTCCTTGCCGATTGCCCAGACACGGCTGCGAGTTTGTTCGCGAGGATCGTTGAGTCTATCGACCATCGCTCTGGCTGCACCGTGTTCAATGTCTCGATGTCGGAGGCCACGCTCGATGCGTTGCGAACATGGGTGGAGAGACTTTCACAGTGATGCACTGCCTCGAGTACTTGATGCAGAGAGCTGTCAGATACAGGTACAGCAATACCAGTGCCTTGGCCGTGGGAAGACTGTCCGACATTATCGAGGCTGCGCTGGTCTGCAGTAGCATTGAGTGCCACATGGCGTTCAGATACCGGAGCTCCTAACACGTCTGCAGTCACGCCGATATTGTCACCGCCAGTGTCTGCTATCGCTACATGTACGCAATTGCAGTCGTCCCCATATGCCTCCGCCTGACGAAGCAAGCTATTGTGTCGATGCTTTTTCCCATTGCGACTCTTCAAACGGACATCATCCGGCTTGGGACCATCATCGTGAGACTCGATCCATTTGCGAACAGTCAGTAGTGCAGGTCCGCCGGCATCCTCAACGGCACCGGCGATATCCTTGATCGGCATGGGAGTGCCATGGAAAAGTCTCTTGATCTTGCGTTGGAGGGAGCACGCAACCTCCTTGGGGGTTCTACCGGGCTTGCCAGATATTTCGCAGCCTCTAGAGGGAATGGGCGCCCCGACGAGAGCGCGCTTGGTAAGATTTTGTCTCGGAATACTCGAAGTCGCGGCCAGCCGTCGCAGCATCGTGAACACCGGCTTTAGCACCAGACTGATATTTCAAGACCTCTGTACGACGCTGCTGTGCAACTAGACACGTGCAACTCCGCCTGCGACTCCGGTCCTGCAGGCGTCCATCGTTGTCGTCCCGAGGGGCGGCAGCGTGGATATGCAGTACAACGTGAGGGACAGATAAAAGTCGCACTGTCACGCTGGCAGCATGGTCGGAAATTGCACCAGGCGTCATGCGCGCGACTAGCATGCACGTCAACGCGGCGAACGTCACGGTGTTGCGAATTGCATACGATCCGAATCATCATCGGTCCCACCGGTGAAGCAACTTTTGGCCAGAACAGAACTCACCATTCCAATGGGAAGATTGGTAGCATGAACTAATTTCGGAAACGGTCAGGGACCGTGCATTGCGCCCTGTCGATCAGATGAGCCGGCTGCCGAGCTGTCGAGTGACAGAAGTAGCCGACCCTAAGCAAGCACGATGCAGCATTGATTTACTGAGCGGGAACCTATCATGATCGCCTCGGCATTGTTCCAGCAGTGGGTTTGCTAGGACATGCAGCACTGTGTCGACTTCTGCTGAGCAGTGAGGCTTTCATGAGAGAGTGAGGCCCTAGGAAGTGTTTGCGTGATGATCTCCATCCAGTTCTTCTGTCACCATGCCGCGACAATGGCACGCGAAGGTCCACTTCTTCACATGAGAGTGCCACACCGATGACAGAAAGGTAAAGGCAGGACTGGTGGGCTGACATCTGCAACAGGAACTGCAGTCCTGCCGATGCGGGACACTGCTTGGCTTGCTGCAAATTGACTTCGATCGACTACTGACGTTCCTCGCTGGCAACAGAGATGTGCCCTAATCGCTCGACGACGCTACTGTGCAACATCGAAGCTAGCCGCTGACTCGCGGCTTTACTTGGTCCATAGCTTGGTCATGGCGTCGGGAGTCGTCCTCTGGTGACGCTAGTGTCGTGAGTGCAAGTCTAGACTACACTCAGTTTCCATTGACTGCTCTGCACATAGCGGCAAAGCCGCAGGCAAGCGACGGCATTCATCAGAAAAGCTGAAACGCCGAGTGCATTGCCTCGATCGGCGGAATGGCAACATCTGCACCGCCTATGTGCTAGACGTCTCAGTTGAGACGCTGGTGATTGCGAGCTGACGAAGTGGCAGCCAGGTCAGGTGTGTAGCCAATGAATGTAAGCCGCAAAGTTTTTCATTGGTCGCTTTGACGCGTTTCAGGAGGTGCACGATCGCTGCAGCGCATGCACTATCGTAGTTTTCCAGGCAAGCAACAGGCACGTCCCACTGTAGGCGAATTTGCCGCCAGCCGACCGAGCGGACGTTCTACCGTTCCCGCGTGCAACGGCCGTCAGCCATAATCCGGCAAGCACTCTAGATCCCGTCTGAGGCTTGATATACGATTCGATATCATTACAGTACAAAACGCACACGTGAGGCATCTGTTCGCGTCTGCTGATAGATCCAACTCAACATTTCAGTCAATCGAATTGGACGCTCGTGCAGGTGGTGTGCATCAGCACGAGCAGCCGTGCCACAGCATTGATCAATGGTGAAGGTCGCACAACACGCCGCCGTCGAAACTCAAAATCGCGAGATTAGACTTCCCAAAAGTCAGACGCAGAACATCAACGCCTCGCACTCAACATCGTATGCAGTCCATGTCACGTTGTATGGTTGTGCTAAGCAGGAGATACATGCCCGTTGTACCGCTGCACTTTCAACTGTAAATAGAGCTTGCTGCCCCGTGGGGCGGCGCATGGACAGGCACTAACCTCGACCGGCTGCAAGGACCCGTCGATTGCCGATCTGCAGCCTTGTTCATATGAGACATTTTCACCTTCATCAGCATGTCGGTGTCTAGGCGTGACGTGTCCGATCGAGGCAAGCGATACGACACGGCACCGGCTGGTCAAACCTTGTAGTGGTACCCCTGTGGGATGCCTAGTGATTCTGTTGAGGTGAGGGCCAGTGCCGTGACGAGCGACGGTTCGACACACCGCCTAGAGCTATGCACTACTGCATGACATCGTTTTGCAGGGCTAGCACACCAATTGTCGGCGGGCAGAGTCGTAAACCGCAGGGTCTGGACCGGTCCTATGCAGCGATGAGATGGCAGTTGAGTGCGGTGGATTGTATCCGTACTTCATGTCGGATGTGACGGTACAATTGTCAGGCGGCGAAGCGACAGTCCCATGCACGGCAGTGTCCCCATGGCGGGTCCAATTCACAGTGTGCACGGCTGTACCAGCGTGCCTGACTAGCAGCACGCATGTGAAGGCAAATCGAAGCTAGACTGGACAGCAGAGACGACTCAGCTGGAGTCGACCAACATCTTGCCGCTCATTGGTCATGCAAAATTAAGCTGCCTGCGCCGACATGAGGTAGTGCCGTTTCGAACTGCAGCATGCATGTATGTGGCGCAGCAGCCACCGGCGAGACATCCGGGAGAATGTTCCATGTGTTGAAGGCTGTCAACGGCGAGGCGCCTCCAACTATGTCTTGTAGCGTATCTCTTGACAACGGCTTTGCATGTCGAATCTCTACCCGGAATAGCGGCATGTGGGACACATAATTTGAGGCGGAGTTCTGGCAGGTATTGTCGGAGTCTGCGTAGCTGCTTGGATGAACACGCGACTGCACGAGCCGAGTGCATACGACCCGTATCGCTGAGGTCGTACAAGCATCCACTAGTGAAAAGTAGTCGAGTCAGTGTCAAAGTCTAATCATCCCCATTGCGTCTTGACGTTATGCTGTCATGCTCGTCTGAAGGACGTATACCATGCATCTAAGCACGGACAGGCGTGCGAAGAGCCAGGCATTTTTTTAGGCACGCCCTGTTATCAGGGTCATCTTAATCACCAGTGCAGGCGATGTAGGCTGGTCAGTATACTGATGTAGGCCCAATAGCAGCGCCATCCTGGCTGAAAGTCTCACGGTACCGAGTAGTGCTAGAATCACGCTGATGAAACGGCCAATTCGATTCGCGTGGGCATACTGCGCAAGGCTCCGGACCTAGCAGGCGGGAGGTACGCTGCAGAAGCTCTTCCGACAGAGAGGTTTACGCCACGCGACCAAAGTACCGGGTGTGTGAGTTCTGTGCGGCTACTGCATACAGACTGACAGACCAATAGAGAAGCTCTGTCCCTGATCCCTGCGACCTTGTGCTGCCGGTCCCTTGTTGTCATCAGTCCTGCCGGACTGCCAGAATGGATTTGGCGGGCCCCCATCGGCGTGCACCTTGCGAAGTCACCACTCCGCCCTTTTCCAAATCATATACAATTGAACGCAGGAAGCACTGACATGTGCGGTTGTAAGGGTGGTCAAGGGCGAGTACAAGTTTCTCTCACCACCAGTGTGTTTTCTCTTTCGCATCTCAATTCAGTGTGCTTCCTTCGGCAGCTTCAGCATTACTATTCGCGACTTACCGTTCCGTCACTCTACGCATACTCAAGCATCCTTTCCGTAGTATTCTACCGGCTCGGCCTTGAAAAGAAGATCGCAACCCACAAGATCACAATTGCATACATCACCGCCATTCGCAGACATGCCTTCGTACCACATCCTACTTGCCCTCCCACTTCACTCATACTGACGCTCCGTTGTAGCCGCACCTCCTCCAACGCCAGCACGGGCAGCTCGCGCAGCAAAAGCACAGCCAGCAGCCGCAGCGCCTCCACCACAACCACGCAGACCACCAACACCACCACCTCCAGCAACACCGTCAACCCAGGCCTCGCGCCACACGCCGGTCAAGCTCTTATGCTACACGCCAATCAGACCCACGTTAACCACGGCAACAACATTGCGAACAACGCCTGGTCCTTTGACCTACCGGCCGACGATTCTCTGGCCCATATCGATTCATGGACCACTCCAGATAAGGGTCAATATCTCGACGGAGCAGCAGCTCGCTCACAGCAGATCCTCCAGCTCCCCTACCACGTCCATAATGGCCGCCAGACTGCATCTTGGGGCCACCTGGTGGCGATCGATCCAATGGCAGCCGAGCTCGAGAGTATACTCACGACCGGGAGGTACTGAACGACAGTACCGAGCAGTAACGACGACATGTTGATGAGGGGTCGGGCAGCATGATCGTGGAAAGGGGCGTGGCGAGGTTGGATGGGGACAGGAGTATTGGCAAAGGGCGTCGGGTAGGGCACCGGGAGAGCAATGACAGGGTATCGGGAGGGCGCAGGCATGGCGGAAGGGCGTTCCAGCAGCCGGGTAGGGCGTTGCAGGGGTCACATAGGGCGCTGATGTCTTGGCATCCCGGCTGTTCGGGAGCGATCCGGAGAGAGGTTGTTCGTTTCCTTTCGTCTATGGGATGGCGGTTCGGGAGGTGATGTAGATATGTGATGAACGGTAATGGGTCCTGCTGGATAGCTTTTGATGATGCGGTACATAGGATGCCGAAATGCTTTGCCGACGCGAGATCAGTCTTTCCGTCCAGCGGTGTCTGATGTCTCGGCTCTGGCCACTCCACCTGTGCATGGAGTTGCGTTGGCAAAGGCCTGACGGAGAACTGATACATTGCAGTCTGTCCTTAAGTCAGCTTCACTACCGCTATTCCCTGCTCCCCCGTCCCGCATACACCCTCTCCCCATCCCGTTCCCTCTCCCCCTTCCTCTCCCGATTCTCCCTCACAAAATCCGCCTCACTCCCAAACGTGCTCGTCCCAAGCTGTCCCGCACTAGCAGGCGCCTCCAGCATCCGCGGCGCCTTAGGCGCATACTCATCCTCGCTATGATCCGAGTACTCGTCCTTCTCCCGCCTCTCGCGGTCCTTTTCCTTGCGTCTCCGCTCGCCCTTGTCGCGCCGCTCGGTGCGCTCTTCGGGCGTTTCGTGGCGTATTTCTGTGGTGGCTGTTAGCAACCTGTCAAGCACAAGACGGGGGAGTGAGAGGTACCTCTGATCTCCCGCGTTCGGTCGGCGAGTTTCTGGATCTCTTCTTTAGTCAAGACACGCAGGACGATGACAAAGTCCGTTCGCTCTTCGAAACGCTCTTTGGCGTCTTCTAAGGCTTCGGGGTTGACGAGTTTACGGTCGATTTTCGTCCAGCGGGCGCCGGGCGGGATGCCTTTCTTGTTTGCCTAGTCCTTGTCAGTATAGTCTCGAGCAAGTATAGCACAAGAGTAAATACATACGTCCTTCAACGGCGCCACCCCTTCTCTGACCTGATTCGGATGATCAGGGAACTTCGGCGTTGGTCGCTTCAAGATACCCTTCGGTCGATTGTCACTATCCTCGGTAGGCGGGTCAACGATGCGCACTCTTTGTTCCCGGCGATCGCTCTGACTATTGTCGATGATCTGCGCCATGCCCGCTGAGTCTTCCATCGGCCGGTCCAGGATGCTGTTGCGACGGCGAAGCTCTCTGGGCGCTGTCGAAGAAGTGCCTGAGTTCCAAGTGACGGAGCTGGGTGCTTGACTTGCATCGTCGTCGAAGCTGCCACGGAGACCACGAGAGTCAGTGGCGAGAGGTGCAGTGTCTCTGTACTCGGAGTTGTTGTCAGGCACGCCATTGCCCATGCGTGTTTGTCGGTCAGCTTGGCGTTGTGCTCGCTCTCGACGTCGACGCTCGCGATCGGGGTCTGAGTCTGAGCTGTGAGAGGCTTCCTGTTGCGGCAGTCCAAGTTCGCGCTGCACTTGTTCCATGCGGCGGCGATAATCCTCATCGGGGTCATTGAAAGAACCGGGCATCTGCGCACCTGCAACAGCTGGAGCTTCGTAAGCTGCACCATCCATATCGCGATCATGTGAGCGCTTCGGCTTAGGCTGTGAGAACGACTCGGGTTCAGCATACTGTTGTGGTGCATCGCGAGTTGCCTCTCTTGGTGCATCGCGCGTGTTCTGCGATCCAGGTCCCTCGAACGCAAAGCCGAGTCCCCGATCCGGATCAGCATAAGCATCGCGCTGGCGTTCTGGCGGTGCATCATCTGAGTGCGAATTCGCATGGCGTCGTCGTCGATCAGAGTCCGTGTCGCGGTCTTTGCGAGTCTCGGTAGCACGTACAGCCTCTCGCGAACGTTCAAGCTCCTGTAGTCGCTCGGCCTCGCGCACACGCTCTGCCTCTGCTAGCCGGTCAGTCTCTCGCCGGCGACCCTGCTCCTCTTCCCTCTCGCGTTGCCACTCGAGCTCGCGTTCTTTCTCACGTTCTCGCTCTTTCTCCTTCTCTCGTTCACGCTCACGCTCTTCGTCTTTCTTGCGATCATCCCTCTTCTCTTTCTCCTTACTGAGACCGTACATTGCAGCAGCAGCGCCAAGACCTCCCACAGCAACCTTGGCCGCACCACCCACACTATCACCACTCTCTCGCTGGTCGTTCTCCTTCCGATCGTAGTCTCGATCAGCGGTATCGTGTCGGTGATGATGCCTTTCGCGTCGGTCGTCACGTTCCACCTCGCGGTCACGTGGCTTGGTACGTCCACTTGCCCGATCGCGGTCGCTCTCGTAGTCCTCGTAGCTTCGTTCGTGTTCGCGTCGTCGGCTCTGCTTCGGTGCTGCGTCTCTCTCGGCAGGTACCCTCTCGCGATCATCGACAGCTGCCGGAGCCCGCCGGTGCTCTTGCTCGGGGTACACGAAGGACGGAGCCGTGTCTCGGCGATGAGGCTCGGCATAGCCAGAGTCTCGCGCTAAGTCTCGTTGACGGTGCTCAATGCTCTCATCGCTACTGCGGTTGCCGAAGCGGTCTTTGCTTTCTGGCCTGATGCCAAAGCCTCTCCGAGAGACGCTGCGGTCTGGCTTGGTTGCACTGTATCGCCGGGCGTG
>KZ111145.1:1684235-1738872 GCA_002077045.2 Rachicladosporium sp. CCFEE 5018 | reverse complement strand
TCGTCAGTATCATGATGGTGAACAACGAGATTGGTGTTGTGCAGCCGATGGAGGAGATTGGCCGGTTATGTCGGAGTAAGAAGATTTTCTTCCACACGGATGCAGCGCAAGCTGTAGGCAAGATCGAGGTGGATGTCAACAAGATGAATGTTGACTTGATGAGCATTTCTGGGCACAAGATCTACGGGCCTAAGGGTATTGGTGCTTGCTACGTGAGGCGGCGGCCGAGGGTACGCATTGATCCGATCATCAGTGGAGGTGGACAAGAGAGGGGATTGAGGAGCGGGACGATTGCGCCGCCGCTTGTTATCGGGTTTGGAGAGGCTGCGAGGATCGCGAAGGAGGAGATGGATGTGAGTTACCCTGAATTTCCTTCCATTCCCTACGCCCAGCATGATTATATGCTACACATGCATGGCTTTCTGAGCGTGCCTTGACCGGCACAGCACAATGCTGAAACAGCACCCTGTATGACTTGCATATCTGCGATCATCAACTGCATAGATTGAATGGCGTTGAACGTAGCTGACATTGTTGATAGTACGACACCAAGCGAATCAACTCCCTCTCCGAACGCCTTTCCTCCGGCCTCTTGGCAATGGAACACACGACCATGAACGGTTCTACCGCTCACCGCTACCCCGGCTGCGTCAACGTCTCGTTTGCCTACGTAGAAGGCGAGTCTCTACTTATGGCACTGAAAGATATCGCCCTCTCCTCCGGCTCTGCCTGCACGTCTGCATCGCTCGAGCCGTCATACGTGCTGAGAGCACTCGGAAGCAGTGATGAGAGCGCGCACAGCAGTATCCGGTTCGGCATCGGGAGATTTACGACAGATGAGGAGATCGATTACGTGCTCAATGCTGTGAAGCAACGAGTGACGTTCTTGCGAGAGCTCAGTCCGCTGTGGGAGTTGGTGCAGGAGGGCGTGGATTTAAATACCATCGAGTGGAGCCAGCACTGATCTTGCAGAGTGTATGAGACAAGGCCGCTGAGTAGCTTTACAGAAACATGTACACATGACCATACATTACCAACCATCTGACTACACCCTCCCGATATCCTCTCCCACTATTAGCAGCTAAATGGAGCACTGATCGCCCCACTCGCATAAGCATCCACAATCGCCCTTATCGTGACGTACAAACCTGCCACACAAATGAATGCGCCCACAGCGATCGTCAGCACGCAAAGCGTCGTCTGCGCCCACTTCCGTCTCCAAGCCCGCACGCCATCATTACCGTGATACTCGTCGTGCAGCCAGAAGAAGCCCGCGATGCCGTAGGTGAACCAGGCCGCGAACAGCGAGGCCGCGATGCCGATGAGGTAGTTGAATATCGGCACGCCTACGGCGAGCACAAATGCCGCTGCGTTCATGAGGAGGATGAGGAAGATCCAGGTGCCCCAGCCGAGGACGGTGTGGGAGTGCAGATGTCTGCTCTTCCGGAAAATCCTGACGAAGACTAGCTTACTCGCTGTGTGCGCGTATAGACTCCCTGCTAGAAGGAAGTTGGGTAAAGCGATGCCGTAAGCTGCTTTCTGCCATTTTGGCGGTAGCGAGGAGAAAGAGGGCGAGAGGACTGCGCTGCCAAGGTAGACGTAGGTTACCGCTGCGAAGACGGCGTAGTAGGTTGTTGCGAAGGTTTGGAGGGTGAAGGCTGCTTTCATGGCGTCTTGGGGGCGGCGCATTTCGGAGACCATGACGAAGAACCTGCGCGAGTCATCAGCACGGTGGATTCAAGCGGAAAATGGGGGGAGAGAGTGGCTTACATGAAGTGCCCTGCGTAAGCGAACACGGGATTCGTGATCGAGATAAAGGCCGAGAAGAAGGAGGTCGTGACCACGATGTCCACTTGCCGGTCGGGCGTCGGCTCGATGCCTGCGGCTACCATGCCTACGATGCCAGCTACAATAATACTCGCCACACTCACCACACTCAGCCAGCTCAGCCCATCCAGCGTCCTCGGCAGACTCAACAACAGCGTAGGAATAGCGAAGATACCAGTATATAGCATCAAACACAGTTTCCCATCACTCAACGCCGAAAGCGCGATCTGGCCGGCAAGCAACTGTCCGCCGGTTGCGAAGATCGCAAAGACCACGGTGCCGAAAGCTAGGACTTCGCGGCCTATGGGGCCGAAGAGAATTTTGCCGGCGTCGCCCATGGTGTGCACTTCCGGGTGGCGGAGCTTGAATTTCACCAGCAGCCAGGAGGTGTAAGTTGCGAAGACGCCGAGGAAGACGATCAGGATTAGGCCGGGGACTAGGCCGACGACTGCGAGGGAGGAGGGGAGCGAGAGCATGCCATTGCTTACACTGTTCGTCGATGAGACGTTAGCACTGCTCGATAGTTATGTGGTGGAGGCGGCCTTACATCTCAGCGATCATCAACACGGCTACGAGCTGCCAGCTGAGAGTTTTGTACTTGATATCGTTGCCTTCTTCGTGGCCGAAGACATCTCGATCGTCGTAGCCTGCTGGTCTGGCGGAGGATTGGACGGGTCGAGAGTCGTACTCGTCGTTGTCATAGTGTTTGGACTCCATGGCTACGTTGCCTCGTGCGTAGAATTCGCTCCTCCCAGCTCAATATTCGTGACGCCAAACGCGCACGAGAGATTATGAATGCTTCGCCGCTCTGCTTCGTCCTCGTCGCTGCTACTAGGGGCCAAAACTCTCTGCCCCGACGATCTTCGCGCCAGCAGTAAACGGTTGCGCTGGGCACTCCTTCAGGATGCTCTGAAATTTACGGTGACAGCCGGAGGAGACGAGAGAGATGGTTAGAACCTACATGTAGTCATCGTGCGGTGTACTCTATCACCGCCCAGCCACTGTCTTGACTCGTGACCTTACGTCTAGACGATAAGGCTGGCCGGTCGAAGGAGGAGTTCACACGCGAGCGAGCAAGGATATGCACGTGGGAAGTGTGAGTGACATACAGTATCGGCCTGATAAGGAAGGTCGATAAGTGCTTGGCGATTGAGGGCGCAGATCTGGAGGTTAGTCATGCCGAGCGCATCGCACGGAACTGCTAAGAGCCGCGGAACGTTGTGGCAGTGGTGAACAGTAGAAGGAGATGGGAAAGGGAGTTGTAGTGACAAGGAACAGGAAGTGTTGGTGACACGATTGTGATCACTACAGACGCAGAACGCAGCAAACGGTAGTACTTCGCTCCCACCGAAGTACTGCCTTACTCTCTCCCTCGACATCTGTTCGTCCCCTGACTCGGACTGTGTAATGAGTGACTGAGCCCTTCTCGCACTCTCGCGCACGTCTGGAAGCATGTAAACGCAGCAATGTAAGCAATGTAAGCACTCTGGACGATCTCTGAGCACGCGGTCGAGGTCTCGGATCATTGTAGCAGAGACAGCATCGTGAGCGGGCTGTGTCTGTGTCGAGAAGTTGTCAAGCATTGGGTAGGCATTGAGGCAACTAGCCACGACGTCTTGTCGAGTGACTGTGATGGCGACTTCGTTGCACTTAGCAGCATCGCACAGACGGTAGGTGCAAGAACCCTCACGGCCGCAAGAGTGACAAGACCTAGGCTCGTTGGCGCTGACTGGCCAGGCTGAATACAGCGATGGCGCTTGATGTCCAGTTGTGGTGGTGTGTGGCGTGTGTCGGCTAGATGGTCGATCACATGTCGGCAGTCATCTTGGTAGCTCATAACAAGCAATGGAAAAAAGCATCGGCATCTCCCATCAGGGAGCATGCGTCACACTTGGAAACAACCTTGACGATCACTCATACCCAGCCCCCGGCCCACCCACGCCAACCTGGCTCGCGAACGCAGTGCTGACGCTCTGCACATCGTCGTCGCGCTCCAGCGTACTGCGGTTCACCCTTCCACTCCCGATAGGCGCCAGCGCGTTCCCGCCCGGCACCTGCCCCTCCACGTACCGCCTCAACTTGTCGCTCTGACTCAAACTAGCCTGCTTGTTCAAGTCGTTGATACTCAGTCCCACCAAGCTCACGCCACCCTGTCCAGGCACCTTGACGGACCCATTAGTAGTGAGGTCCGTAATCTCAGTGCCGGCTTGAGATTCACTCGCGATGCTCTCCGGCGCACGAGGAACTGAATGGCCGTTCGTGCGTGGAGCGTTGGGGAGGGTCGGCCAGGAGCCTTGGAAATCGCGGAACTCGGGTGGGAAGTTGTGCGGTAGGGCTGCGCCGCCGCCGAGCGCGGAGGAGTGTACTGATGAGACGTCGTCTGGTATGTAGCCGATGACGCTTCCGTCGGGTGCAGTGCGGGGAGCGGAGCCGTTGAGACGGGTGTTGGTCGACGAAGCCATCTGGTTTGCGTGCTGGTAGGCCATTTGATAGCGTTGCGGGCCGCGGTAGGAGGTCTTGGGACGACTGAATTGCAGTAGTGAGACTTGCAAGTTATTGAGCGGGCCTTCCACGAGCGTGTTGCGTTCTTTAAAGTGCAGGAGGAGGTAGTGCCAGAGCGGGTGCTTGCTGAGCACTTTGGGGTTACCGAGGATTACCAGGCCGTACTTGGCGCGGGTTAGAGCGACGTTGAGACGGCGTGGATCAGACAGGAAACCAATGCCTTGGTGCTCGTTGCTGCGGACGCAGGAGAGCACGATGAAGTCTTTCTCGCGACCTTGGAAGGCGTCTACGGACGCAACCTCAATCTCCTTGTAGTTCTCCTTCCTGAAGGTACCGGTCTGCTGCATGCTTTGCACCACAAAGCTGCGCTGTCCTTCGTACGGCGTAATGACACCGATATCCTCGGGCTTGACGCCAGCCTTGAAGAAGCGAGTCACGATCTTCTCAACATTCGAAGCTTCGGTCCTGTTCAAGAAGCTGGTGCCGGAGGCAGAAATCTCTTCAGAACCCAGATTAGACCAGAACATCATCGGACTGTCAGCGACTGGCCAAGGGAAGTCAACATCCCTACGAAGGCGCTGATGCATGGTAATACCGTTCTGCAGAGAGCCTTCGTAGAACATGTTGCTGGGGAACTCGGACAAGCAGGGGTGCATGCGGTATTGCACCTGCAAGCGGATTGGCGCACAGCCAAGGATGACCAGACGCTCAAACAGGGACTGGTTGAGACCCGCCTTTGCAGCTTTCTTGTTCATGATGACAGGTCCCAGCTGCTGGTGATCTCCAACCAGAACGATCTGCTTGCATCCAAGGACAAGCGGGATCATGCACTCAGGCTCAGCAGACTGCGTGCTCTCATCGATGAGGACAGTCCTGAACTTGAGCTTAGCAAGACGAGGGTCGCCAGCACCAACGCAAGTGCAGCAAATGACGTCCGCGCTCGTCAGGATCTCACGCTCGGCAGCGCGGGTGAGCGTCTTGAACTTCTTCTCGTCCTGACTGCTCAATTCGCCAAGCTCCGTCTTGAGCTGCGACAGCTTGTTGAGCTCGGTATTCGTGTCATTCATGCGGACCTGCTCGTGCAGAGATAGAAAGCCGACCTTCGACTCAACGTCCTCTCTCGACTTTGCAGTGACACGGACAACCTTGAGCCCGGTAGTATGGATGCGCTCGGTAAGCTGATCGACTGCGACGTTCGAGGGCGCACACACCAAGACCTGTCCACCATTGATCTTACTCAAGTGGTAGATGATCGTGGCTGATGTGACGGTCTTGCCAGTACCAGGAGGACCTTGAATCAAGCTCAGTGGTTTCTGCAGCACGCTTTTCACAGCATTGATTTGCGATCCGTTGAGCTCGGGAAGTCCGGGTACGCTGAACTTGCGCGGGATTTGCGTCTTCATGGGTGCTGCAGCAGCTTCGTGACCGAGAAGACGGTGGAAGATGTAGCCGGAGACACTCATCTCGTCCAGAGCGAACGTCTTCATGGCGTGCTGCATGCGATCGAAGGAGGTAGCTTTCCAGACGTAGTCCGCGGTGAAGTTGTGGGTGCATTCAGTTGGCACACTCTTGTGATCGCCACGCGCTCGCAGCTCGATTGTCACCTCGTCACTCTGGTTGTTGGGAATCTTAATCACGTAGCCCACACCCTCCCAATGAGGACGCAGCTCACCCTGGTAACGAATGCGCATCTCATCTCCGACAGCCAACTTCACGTCTCCGAGCTCCAGCTTAGGCAAGACGAATGATGCGAGATGCTTGTTGTTCAGCCCAAAGTCCCAGCGCACGATCAGGTTGTCCTGCGACTGCGACTCTTTCAGCTTGCGATCATAGTCCGCCTCGATCTTGACAAGCGGTCCGAAGACGTTCTGATACTGATACGCATCATCGTAGCGCAACAGCACAGGCGCAGGCTCATCATCAATCCCAGCATTCTTCTCCAGGTCCTGAATCGTAGCAGCGCTATTGTCCTTCCACATCTCCTCCAGCTTCACAATGATCTGCGGCGGCAAATGCCTCGCGCGCATCTGCTCCTGGTCCGTCGGCGCGCCCACAAGCCAAGGCAAAAAGGAGCGATCCTCGATGAGCGGCTGCCAGCGCGAGGTGTCCCAGTTCATGTCCTTCCCACTCGGCATGGCGGCGCATGGCGAGCGGCAAAGCAGCACGACAACAGTATCGCTCTTGGCCGGAATGAAGCCGAGTAGGAACACATTCTTGGTGCCGCAGTTGTAGCACTCGAGGGTGGTCTCGCCAAGCTGGGAGGTGGGGTGAAGCTGCACTTCCTTATGTCTGGCGCGCACAAGGTGATTGATGATATGACTGGAGCTCGTATTGCCACGAGCCGAGCAGAACCACTTGTTGCAGGCCAAGCACTTGACCACACTGCTTGGATTGTGGATGCCACAGTAAGCGCAGGCGTGTGGCGGCAGCTCGACTTCACCTTCCGGCTGCTGCCCAGCGGTCCCAATCACACCGTTCACCGCATGGCTGGCCAAACTCTCCAGATCATCGTCGTCGTAGACATCGGTCTCATCGTCGTCGCCGACCCGCCGGCGCCTCGGTCCGCCGTTGAGGTTGCCGCGGCCGTACTCGCCGTCTAGGGCGCTCTCGCCGGCGTCCAAGGTGGACAGGTCATCGCCATCATTGATAGCGGAGGTGGAGTCGCTGACGAGGTGATTGCCGGCCTGTGCGAAGGCTGAGGCCATCCCGTGGGGGTGGTGCTCTCGGAGTGAGGGGGTGGATCGAGTTCCCGCGTATGGCGGATGGGCGAAAGCGGTACCTCAAGACCGCTGTATGCGCACGTTAGGAGCGTCGTGCAGAAGGGATAGAGAGGGGAGGAGGCGAGGTGAAGCAGTGGTAGTGGTATTGGGTGTTGCTGTTCTAGTTCGTTCAAACAGAGCCGTGTCTTGGCACTGCAAGAACGGAAGCGTTCCGAACGGTATCGATAATTTACATGTGAGCATCCAAGTTGATTCACTTACACTCCGTCCCACAGCCAAGATGATACGACGACAGGCCCGCCAACGGCGCGACTACCTCTACAGGCGAGCATTGACTTTGCGCGATGCTGAAATCGCGGAGAAGAGAGCGAAGCTCAAGCAGTCACTCGCGACAGGAAAGCCTCTGGACTCCAACATCGCCAACGACAAGCAGCTGAAGCAGGACTACAAGTACGACGAGTCGCGCGCAGACCGCACAACTCAGGATGAGCTCGATCTGGACGATGAGTACAGCTTCCTCTCGGGTGTCGTCGATCCTCGAGTTCTGGTTACGACCTCTCGCGACCCCAGTAGTCGCCTTTCTAGCTTCGCAAAGGAGATCCGCCTCCTCTTACCGACAGCTATCCGTCTGAATCGCGGCAACCTCATCCTGCCAAACCTGGTCGGCAGCGCAAAGTCCTCCGGCCTCAGCGATCTGATCCTCCTCCACGAACACCGCGGCACGCCCACAGCACTCACAGTCTGTCACTTCCCACACGGCCCTACAGCTTCCTTCAGCCTCCACAATGTGGTCCTCCGTCACGACATCCCCAACGCCTCGCGCGGCACAGTCTCGGAATCCTACCCGCATCTAATTTTCGAAGGCTTCACAACACCTCTCGGCAAGCGCGTCGTCAAGATCCTGCAGCACTTGTTTCCCCCTCGCGAGACGAGCGCAAAGCTCGGCAGCCGCATCGTGACTTTCAAGAACATCGAGGATAGTGTGGAGGTGCGACATCATGTGTTTGTCAAGACGGGGTATCAGAGTGTGGAGCTGGCAGAGGTCGGACCGAGGATGACTATGAGGCTGTTCGAGATCAGGCAGGGAACTGCGGATGATAAGGATGGGGATGTGGAGTGGCATATGAATCAGTATACGAGAACGAGCAAGAAGAAGGACTATCTGTGAGGGATAAAGCGAGTGTTGTGGCAAGACATGACAGCGGGCTCAACGCTGTGCGCTGGTCGAAGAGAACACGAGTCGCGTGGGCGCGACCAAGTCGTGCTGACATGAAGCACCATCCACGAGAGTTACAGGAATGCAACGGACGGTGATATTCGGCGGTGCTGAAGCGTTGCCGACTCCCGAACTGCTGTGATCGAAGCGCAGCTGCTACAATACGGTGTCATTAGACGTGCGGGCACCTAGGAGGCTTCGAGCCCGGAGTATATGAGACGGCGGAATTGTGGAGGGAGCCAGAAAATCCATCACCTTGATGGCAGCATGACTCGCGATGGATGACGTAATGAGGGGCGGCTCGAAGCTGCGACTGTGAAAAGACCGGAACGGAAAGCGAAAGAGAGGGCTATTCGACGATGTCCTCGAGCACAATGCAGACATCGAGTATAGTACAGGCTCAAGTATAATCTACTTCATGTCTTTTCCACTGCGGCCCAACATGCAGCAACTAGACATCCTCATCCTCGGCGCAGGCTGGACATCTACCTTCCTGATTCCTCTTCTCAAGACTAAGAACTTCAACTTTGCCGCTACTACAAAGGATGGACGCGAGGTCGCGTCTCATAAGACCATCAAATGGAGCTTCAATCCGGATAGTGACAGCGACTCTGATCTCGGCACTCTCCCCTTGGCTCAACACGTGCTAGTAACATTCCCCTTGACCTCTGCAGCGCAGACCGACTTTCTCGTCTCAAAGTACATTGCTACTCACAAGCCTCACGCCGCAGACACCCGCTTCATCCAGCTCGGCAGCACAGGTATCTGGCAGATCCCGCAGAAGCAGCAATGGGTCTCCCGACACTCGCCCTACAACACCACGAATCCTCGCGCTATAGCCGAAGATGCACTGCTAAAGCACAATGGTTGTGTGCTCAATTTAGCAGGTCTTTGGGGTGGCGAACGAGAACCAAGAACGTGGGTCGACCGCGTTGCCACTACCAAGGAGGCTGTGCGTAGCAAGAAGAGCCTTCACATGATCCACGGGCTGGACGTGTCTCGAGCTATTGTTGCGGTGATGGGGAATTGGTACTCTGCCAAGGGAGAGCGGTGGATGCTGACGGATGGGTTTGTGTATGATTGGTGGGCGCTGTTTGCTGGCTGGGCTGATGGGAAGGTCGGTAAGGACGATGACGAGGCTGTGGAGAGGGAGCCTAGCAAGCAGGCGAAGTGGGTGTATGAGTGTATGCTGGAGGAAAAGGTGTGGGCGCTGCCGAGGAGTATGGGGGCGCTGGAGAGATGTTATTTCGGAAGGGAATTCTGGGATACGTTCCAGCTTGCGCCGGTGAAGGCGAGGATATGAGCAAACTCCGGAAGGGAAGAAGTCGTGGCATAACACGTAGATGTGTATGTGTGGTATTTGCGAAGCAGGCAAACCATGTATAAATATCATCGGAGCTCATATCTGGCGGAGCTAAGTGTGACTTCCCGACCGCACGCATCTGCGTTGACATCTTGAGGACCATCTCGTGCGTGTACTTCCATACTACATCTGGCCGCTGTCACACTCCACAAAGGCATACTCACATCATCTGCCCCTATCCAACCTCCATGATCCAGTAGCGCAGCCGCTACCACCTCCACCCCTCAACCAACATCCTTCCCACATCCATCCCCATCGTCATGGCCGACCACCCCGCCCCCTCCAAACTCGACCCCGACGCCCACCTCCTCCTCGAGCAATCCCTCCTCCGCCTGCCTCACGCCCTCCTGCAGAAGAACCTCAAATCCGCCCAGCGAGCCATAGAATCCTCAAACAAAACTCTCACCGCCGCCCTCCCTTCGCCCTCCACCCCAGACCCGCTCGCAGCTCTAGATGCCACGATAGCGAAAGCGCAGAACCTAAAGCGGAAACTGGAAGCTCTCCACGCTGAGGAGCGGGCGCTACATGCACAGCAGAAGGCGCGGATCGAGCATTTAGAGGAGTTACACGGCGTGATGGGGGTGGGTGATGTGGGGTATGAACGATGGGCGCATGTGAGACTCGACAGGCTACTTGTGGATTATCTGCTCCGGCAGGGGTTCACGGGGAGTGCGAAGGCGCTGGCGCAGGAGAAGGGACTTGGGGGCTTGGTGGATTTGGGTGTGTTTGAGGAGTGTGGGCGGATTGAGGAGGGGTTGAGACGGGGTGAGCTGGCGGGGGCGTTGAGTTGGTGTGGAGAGAACCGGGGGGCGTTGAGGAAGGGAGGGGTGAGTTTGTCGGTCTGGTATGGGAGTACAGCGAGGGATCATGGCTGACAAGATGGCAGAGCGAGCTGGAACTGGAATTGAGATTGCAGCAATTCATTGAGCTGGCTCGAACAGGAGACACGGCGAAGCTGATGGAGGCTGTTGTCCATGCACGCAAACACTTCTCTGGCGACCAGGTGGCGAAGTTTGGCCTGCAGGCTGGGGGACTGATAGCCTACGGTCCGGACACGTTCGTGGAGCCTTACCACGTACCCACACCCTCCCCTCAGCACCGTCATATCCCAAGCTAACGCAACACAACAGTCCCTCTACTCCCCAACCCGCTACCCCCATCTCGCCTCCCTCTTCACCCAAACCCATCACGCCCTCTTCTCCCTTCCACCAACCCCTCTCCTCCACACAGCCCTCAGCGCGGGCCTCTCAGCTCTCAAAACGCCCGCCTGCCACTCCGCCCACGCCCTCGCAACGTCCGCCAACACCGGTGCGCCAGTCTGCCCCATCTGCAGCACCGAGCTCAATGAGCTCGCCAGAAGCGTGCCCTACGCGCATCACACGAAGAGCCATGTCGAGGAGGATCCTGTGGTGTTGCCGAATGGGCGGGTGTTTGGTAGGGAGAGGTTGAGGGTGCTGAATGAGAAGTTGGGGACTAAGAGGGGTTGGGTGAGGGATCCGACCGTGCTTGATAAGGGGGCTGTGGAGTGGGAGGAGGGCAGCTTGAGGAAGGTATTCATCTCGTGAGTGGAGCTGGCCATAGTCTACCATGCGGAAACCAGGGGAAAAGATCACACCTCAACGACAAAAGCATCCAGCGCGACGTCTTTCTTCATTCCGTCGACAACTGCTGCATTCATCATGCGAGTACTCTGGACTTTGAGGCCGTGGAGCAGCCGCACGTAAGACCATAGCACTGCCAGAGCAAGCAATGGCATAGCCTCCCACCCTCGAGTATCTTCCACGATATCATCGTACAGTAGCTGCGCCGCATCGAACGTCACCGTCTGCTCGCCTCGAGCTACATGAATATGTCCGAATATCATCAAGTTGGGCTTTACTCTGGCGACCTCCTCACGAAGAAAGGCACAGCCAGCTGACGCATTGATATCGTTGAAGCCTGCTGGCGGACCATGCGTTACGAGGATATTGGTTGATGAGGGCACGCGATGGCTCCAGACGTCCATCTCTCGCGGGTACTGGAAGGCTGAGGTGCCATATCGCGGCGTCCACGGCGAGCCATACACATTCAGTATCCTCTTGCTTTTGGCGAAGGTTAAAGTGATACTCTCGTCTTGGAGATAAGTCACAGAGCCGAACTCAAGATCATCTCTGGTCCGGCCCATTGGATCTCGATGCTCGGGGTGCTTGGCCACGAAGTCTTCGTCGAGGAGCAGATCGTGGTTGCCTACTATCACGATCTTATGCTCATGGGGCAACGACGAGAGCCAGGAGAGCTGAGCCTGGATCTCATCGAAGGTACCCCATTCGGTCAGATCTCCTGCGTGGATCAGGAGGTCACCTGGCGGCAGCGTGGGCTGCAGATTGTGCGTGTCCGAGATGCAGACGACTGTGACGGGCTGGAAGTCTTGAGATGCCTTTGGCGTGCCAGCGCTGCACAAACCGTTGGCGCGAAAGCTCAATAGCCATCTCGCTGTCTTGCGCAGCCTATGTCGAGGCAGCTGGACGCGGTGCAAAGCAGCTAGTTTCGTAGTCATGACAGGCGCAGCTTGAGCCTCTCGAGAGGCTCGAACGCCGGCTCAGCGACAGCCATAGCTTTAGACAACCGTATGGTCAGCGAAAAGCGTATATGCCGTTCATGGCGTACGCTTGAGACGCAAAAGGAGCCTGTGCATGGTCTGGACAGTACGCAAACACAAGGGGGTTATCGCTCGGCGAAATACATTCACCGCAGGCCGGAGGGGTTCTCACTTCACCCCCACCAAAGCTGAGGATTGCATCACTTCCTCATAGTGCATTGTCGTCGTCACGTCAGAGCATAGCACCATGTGACGAGTGCACGCGACCACGCATACATATGAGCCAGCATCCGTAGTGGGAGAGCAAAGGTAGGTATCTTTCGACCCTTTCTCTTCACAGTCTACCTGTCTCTACACTCCTATTTGCCAGAAAGACTCCAAATACTTGACCAGACAACCACTCGAAATGTCGACAGCTTCCAATGTAATACCCTTCCTATTCATCTGCCCCCTTCCTCGCATCTGACCTTTCCTAGCCCAACGCCTCGCAAGGCGACTACAAATCCGAGAATCCCGGCACAGTCCTCTCCGACTCTCTAGCCGCCGAGTCTATCGAGTCAGGCGGCGACTTTGCAGCCGATAGCGACGCACGAGGCATCAACCCTGCGTCCGCGAAAGGCACTACGACGAACACGACCGATACTTCTGGAGCAAGCGAGCTCAGCAGTGCGCCCTCCAGAGCTCAGCGAGATGATGGTAACGAGTCTGGAGAGTACAACACCAGAGGCAGCTCGGGCAACGGTCTGAGCTCTGGATCCGGCCTGCCGAGCAGGAGTGAGCAAGCTGGTGAGAGGAGCATAGGCGCTGGAGGCGGGTACGCCACATCCTATGGCGACGAGTCGTCCGATCGCGGGGCGTCCTCGAACGACGATACCTCTTCGTCCACTTACGGCACCGGCTCAGGCTCCGGCTCCGCTCAACGCGGCTCTGGAAGTGCCTCAGACGACTTCCCCTCCGACGCCCCTAACGCGAGTTTCAACAATGAGATCGGGACGGAGAATGACCCAGGCAGGGAGGCTGTGAGGAAGATTCAAGAGGATAACGTGCCTAGCATCTCATCTGGGCAGCAAGGTGGCAAGGAAGGCAGAGTCAGTGGAGGCAACACTGAAGGAGGAAGCGGGTACGCGAGTGCGTTGGGAGGGGATACTGAGGCGTAGAAAGGAAGATCTTATGAGGATTAGTTATTCGGATCTGAGGGTCTTCAAATCCGCTGGTCTTAGATCATTCTCCTTTCTGACCCCGATTTTGCTGTTACAATAATCACGCCCGCCTGGGTATCCTTCCGTGCAGTCCAATCCTACCAGCCACGCCATAGCCAACGTCCCGCTCATGCCAACGCCTCCAAATCCCCATATCCCTCTAACGAACCAACGCCTCTTCCTTCTAAGCCAGAGCGCTTTCTTTTCCCTTGCCCTTCCCTTCCCTCTCATCCACTTTGAGAGCCTCCAGTATACCGCTCACTCCCCTGCCGAGGCCCCTCCCATTATCCACAGCCTCAACAAGCCCCGCAGCCTTCTTCTGCAAACCCCGCAGCACGCGCCGTGTGTAAGCGAACGAGCCGACAGACTCCATATACGCGACCGCATATCTCTTGACATCCTCGTCCGTCGGCTTCTGCTTCAGAATATTGATGAGCACCAGATTCTGCGGCGCCGCGCGGATCGCGTGTAAGATCGGAAAGGAGAATTTACCTTCTGTTAGGTCTTCGCAGAGGCCTTTGTTTGCTGTGTATTGCGCTGAGGAGAGGTTGCGGTAGTCGTCGAGGATTTGGAAGAGCAGGCCGATGGTGTTTACTAGCGGTGTGTAGTCTGCGGAGGTGGATGGGTTGTTTTGGGCTGGGGAGCAGGCGCACATGAGTTTTATGGCGAGGCGGAAGAGGCCGCCGGTTTTGTTGCCGACCATTTCGAGGTAGTCGTCTTCGGAAGGGCAGGTGAGGGTGTCCCGCCAGAAGAGGTCCATGCCTTGGCCGCGGTGGAGGTTTAGAAGTTCTGTAGTGTAGATTTGGATTGCTTCGGGGTTGTTGAGAAGAAGAAGCTCTTGAAGGGCGCGAAAGTAGACGTAGTTTGCGGAGTTAATCGTCTGGGCTACGCCGAAGATCTGGTGCGCGACGGGGACGCCGCGGCGGAGGTTCGAGTTGTCTTCTACGTCGTCTATGAGGAGTGAGGCGGAGTGTAACATGCCCACGACACTGTTGATGATTGCGAGATCGTGCTGGGGGACTTGTAGCCAGAGGTTGAAGGCGTTGATAAGCTGCGTGCGAACGTCTTTGCCCGGGTGGGATTCAAGGTAGTCGAAGGGACCCTTGACGATGTTCTCCTTCTCTGTGCTCCAGCTAGAGCCATCGCCGTGAATCAGGTCTTGGCCTATCGCTTGGGTGGAGTCGGGGAGGGAGTGCGATTGAGACATGCTTTTGCGGTGGGACTTGTGCTGTTGCGTGGATTGTGATGCTCGTGGAGTCTTTATCGGCGCGATCCAGTCCGTCTCGTTCACTTCAGGTCGTTGCTGTGGGTCAGTAGGCAAGGTCACATGACTGCTTCGTTTCCGTGGGCTTGTTGGGCTCTTCGGACTCTCGCCGTTGGTAAAAGCCCTTGAGGAGGAGGTACGTGTAGGTATTGACGCTGGGTCGATCGAGATAGGTCTCGCTACCTTCCTCTCAGGTGATGCAGGCAACTCTGCTGTGGCTGCCATCGCCCGGCCTATGTAGTGGCTGTATTAGGTAGTGGTAGTGTTCCCTCTCTTTGTTAAGCTGTCTGAACAATGCAAGCGCAGACTACAATCTTAAGAAATATATACAAAGCGACGGTGGAGCTGCCAGCACGTGGCTCTGCAGTATTGTCTGTGTCCGTGAACGAAAGCAGATGCCTTCGCCATTCGAGCGGAGTACCTCTGTCGCTTGGCCATGAGGCTTAGAGCTCTGACATTGTATGCGAGGTGGAAGCTTGGACTTCGAATCGAGTGGCATGTGATGTCGCCGGAACCGGATCATTCCTGCTGCCGAAGTCCAGAGCAGGCCGGCAAAGAGCGCTGTCCTTCATCAAGGCAACTACTTATGAGCTACTGCCTTTTTGCCATCTCTCGCCTTCAAGTGTGAAGGACGGCATTCATCTGAGGTGCTGTATGCGACCCAGCGGACTCATACGAGGCACACCATATTCGGAGCCTATTGCTACGAGCTACGATGACGGTCTTTGTCGCGTCAGTGCAACTCGCACGCGTCGAGATGGCATACACAGTGCCTCTCGAACGTTTGCAAACGCTTGAGATGTATAGGCATCACGCGTCCAGCCACTGGTGAGGGCGTGTCGTCAAAGTTCTAGTATCATAATGAGGTATGCATTAGTCTCTTGTTTGCTACGCTTCACGCTTGCTTCCTTCTTTGGCAGGTCCCGCTGCTCGAACACGCGTAATGTAGAAGCCTTGAGGCAGCGTCGTTAGCTCGAGAGCCCATAT
Source organism: Rachicladosporium sp. CCFEE 5018 (assembly GCA_002077045.2). NCBI lineage: Eukaryota > Fungi > Ascomycota > Dothideomycetes > Cladosporiales > Cladosporiaceae > Rachicladosporium > Rachicladosporium sp. CCFEE 5018. Next base: position 1,723,216 of record KZ111145.1, on the reverse strand, counting down.
TAGACCATTGGAGATCCAGCGTTCGGCTGTCCTACGCATCGTCAAGGTAGAGTTTTCTGTGTGTGAACAGAGCAAAAGGCCTCGTGAGGTCGCAACACAAGTGCGGTCCGATATGGCGGATCATAAGCTTAATCTGCTCACTACAACAGCAAACGAGATCCAGCACCTCCTCTCTACTGGCCGCACGACTTCAGTCTCCCTAGTCAAAGCCTACCTCGCCCAAATCGCCGCCCACAATCACACTGGTGTCCACCTGAACGCGCTGATCTCCATCGCTCCCGAAGCCCTTCTTCTCGAAACAGCCTCCTGTCTCGACTCCGAACGCGCCTCAGGCCACCTCCGCTCTTCTCTCCACGGCACGCCAATAATCCTGAAAGACACCTTTCTCACCTCAACCACCAATCTCGGCCTACCAACAACATGCGGATCCGCTGCTCTCGCGACCGCGACCTCTGAGTCCAACTCACCCTTGGTCCAAACTCTGGTGGACGCCGGTCTGATCATCCTAGGGAAAGCTAACATGACCGAGCTGTGTGGCCTGAAACAGCGCCCGCTAACGCCCGGCTGGTTACCGATGGGCGGCCAGACTCAGAACCCTTATGTCTTCGGTGGACTTGAGAAGAATGAAGTCATGCTCGGCAACTCCTCGGCCGGCGGGTCTAGTAGTGGCAGTGCAGTGAGCGTCGCTGCTGGGTTTGCGCCACTGGCACTAGGCACGGAGGTCGTAGGCAGTGTAGTCACACCTTCGAAAGGGCTGGGGTGTATGCTTTCAAGTGTGGGGTGGGGACCGTCGGTGGAGCCTGTGACTTTGGGTACTGGGAGGGGTTAGACTGTGTAGGGCCTATGGGTAAGGGAGCGGAGGATGTAGCGCTCTTAGCGGGTCTCCTCATGGGTAGAAAGGAGCCTTGGAACCTCGAAGGAGGGTTCGAAGGATTGAGGGTCGGGCTGCTGAGTCCTGCGATTTGGAACCTTCCGGAGACGGTCACTGTGTATCCCGGCGAGACCAAGCAAGTGATGGAGAAGGTCTTCTGGGCTGCCGTCGCGAAGATGAAGCAGCGTGGCGCTGAGGCCAAAGACATCGACTTGCAGCTACCTTGGGATGCTTTCAAATTCAGCGAAGCCGATTTTCCGGTGTCAGGCGAGCACAAGGAGCCTGTATCTCAGCCACCCGTGGTGAAAGAAGAGACCGAGACGAGTGAGAATGATGGTGATGGGAACGTCGGCGAACAGAAGAGCCTCTTCCAAGAGACTTGCAGTGAGTCTCAGACTTGCACGGTCGCTTGGCGGAAAGCATTGGTCACTGACAGTGTTCTCAGTGCACCACCTCAGAACAACTCGCATGCCGGTCTTCCTCTCATCTTTCAAGACCTCTGAGATCCGCTCGCTGGAGGACATGATAGCGTGGAACGAAGCGCATGGTGACGTTGCTCTGCCACCGAGTACAACTCCTCGCCTTTGCAGAGTATCTGAAATCACATCGCTGACTGTGCAATCCTCTAGGCCATCCATCGCAGCACGAGCTTGTAGAGCTGCTTGAGAACAATACGACACCAGCTCAGGCTGAGGCCATGGCACGCGAGTTTAGAAAACGCGCCAAAGACGCGCTGGATCCGATCTTTCAGTGCGTCGATGTCTTGGTCGCCTTGGGCGATAGTCCGTTGTGCACTTATGCTGCTGGCGCAGGTGAGTCCGCCAGGGCTTCCTCACGGTCAGGCTGCGTAATTGTTGGAGCGAGACTGACGAAATGCAATAGGGTACCCGATTGCCACTGCACCATTGGACACCATACACTATAGTGAGAAGAACGAGCGACCGTTCGGGCTGTGCTTCGTTGCGAAAGCTGGAGGAGAGGAGACATTGTTGAGATTCATGGAAGGGTGCGAACAGGCTTTCGAGCCGAGACCGTTGCCCAAGCTATTGTTGAACAGTCGGGTATGAAGCATACTTCATCTCCGCGAGGCGCGCGAATTTGTTTGAGCATTCGTGGTGATGACCGTTTGAGGCATCTCTAGCACATGGCGCTATTGAGAGTCGGAACAGCGATCATCCAAATTCAGAGATCTCGTGCGTGACTTTCTGATAGTGGATACGTGTCGCGTTTCCGTGGCTGGGATCGACCTCGTGAGGAACCCAAGGCGAGCTCGAGCACGCTATGCAACATACTTTCATGACTAAGCCCATATATATGATAGCATTTTCACATCACAGCATCTAACCCCCAACTTCACCCGTACCTCCCATCTCGCCCACCATGCACGCATCTAATCCCAGTTCCCCGGCCCCAAATCCACAGGCACCTGGTTCTTCTTGCACTCCATAATATAATCAATCGTCCACGGCTCCCACTTGTAGCCCTCGGGGAAGTTCGGCGGGATTCCACTCTCGTCGAACGTCACGCCCGCTTTCATCGTCTCGATGTTCTTCTCCCAGTTCTCGTACGCGTAGACTTCTGGGTCGTGCGCCCAGACCCACTTGGGGTGCTTGGGCTGTGCGAGACGCGGGTTGAGTTTCACTTTGGACCAGTCGGTGTCTTGGAGGAGCTCGGCGTTGGAGAAGCCCATCTTTTGGGCGCAGGAGTTGCGGATGAAGCTGTGAGGGTATGTCAGCAATCTGTTGTGAAGAAGCGTGGAGATGGAGGGAGATGACTCACCGGTAACGTGTGTGTGCCTCAATGCCATCAGGAATGTTGTCCTTGCCCGCGAGCTGCAGGCAGGATGCAAGCGTGATAGCGTCCTCAATCGCTTGCGTAGCACCGTTTCCAGATGCTGGCAAGAAAGTGTGCGCGCTGTCACCAATCTGGACGACTCGTCGTGCAGGCGAGGCCCATGTGAGCTGCGGGTCGCGCCATAGTAGCTCGAAGTTGACGATGGTGTTGGGAGGGGTGATCGCAACGAGGTCCTTGAACTTCGGGTCCCACTTGTCTGCGCCGGGGACGGCGTCAAGGCCCTTGAGTACTTCCTCCGAGCTGATGTAGTTGTCCCATGATTCGGACGAGGTGTCGTTTGCCTGATGCTGGTGTCAGCTTTGCTTCATTACGAGAAAATACTTCTTTCAGACGCACATCGTGGTTCAAGATCCAGATCATAGTATCCGGCCTTGTTAGCGTCAGAGCATACGCTCCAGGTGCCAAGTATGTCCGCACAATCGGCTCATCCTTATCTGGCCCCACCATAGAGTAGTGCTCCTTGACCGCCGGGTCTTTGTCCATATGCTCAATCGGGAACGCAGCTCTCCACATAGCTCTGCCCGAAGACTTCGCCCTCACAGCGCCACCAACAAGCTTCTGTGACTTGGACCCCACGCCATCAGCCGCAATCACCACATCCGCCTCGTAGCGCTTGCCGTCCTGAGTAGTGACGCCAGCTGTGCCCTTCTCAGCATCCTCGAAGTAGTCAGTCACTCGGGAGTTGAAGTCGATCTTCACACCAAGTCTCTCGACTTGGCGCACGAACATTCTGTAAATGAGAGGACGCATTTGGAAGGTGCCTGGTGGGGTGTTGGGGTCCAGACCGGCGGCCTTCAAGCGCTCGGCGACCTTGAGAGGCTTGACCATGATCTCGCCGCTGTGCTTGTAGGTCTCGATCCAGGCGTTGTGGAGGCCGATGGAGTCGTACTCCTCCTTCATCTCTGGCCAGTGCTTGAAGAAGTGCGTTGCGCTAAGACCCATGAAGTACATGTCACCTGGATGCTGTTAGTTCTCGATAGCCGGACCACTTGCTGGCTGTGAGCATAGCTTACCTGCTGTGTTGATTGCAGTGTCACGCTCCAGGACCTGCACGCTGTGACCCTTGCGAATGCACTCGATCGCTGCGGTGAGCCCCGCGAGCCCGGTGCCCACGATGAGGACATTGATGCCAGACGAGGGGTATGACCCAAGCGGCTTGCTCTCTTGACCTTCTTTCGCCATGATGATGATGTTTGTTGGTTGTTTAGGAGAGATATTCTACAATGGTGAGGTGAATGATGCTCAAAGGAAAATATGGTCTAGACAACAGCAGAGAGAGCTCATGCATGAGACCTACATTACTAGCTCTCATCGGGAGTCCGTCATCCAAACTACGGTGACGAGCATTTGCTGCAGAGCATAGCGTCGGCGCGCGAGAGACCGAGAGCTAGGTCGGAATTAATCCTAGCCGGCCCTCCCGATGCATTGTGGTGACGATGAGGTTGTTCCTGCACGAGACTCGACGGCTCTCCATTGTCAAAGTTCAACGCATTTCTATGTGTGCCTGAGCGTTGGACGGGTATCAGCCACAGGAACACGATAGAGGTGGGGTGAATGTCTCGACTTCTGGCATCGATGATCCCTTATTCTGTAACGGCAGCGGACAGTCCCGACGGAGAGAACCTCCTGCATGTACTTCTGTACCTCAGCGTGAGCCGTGCTGCTGTTGGTGCATCTCGATTGTTGACAGGTGGAGTGACCTGACTCCTGTCCGTACCCGTCGATTGCGGCGCCACTACCCTATCGCAACCTCGCAGTTGACTCCGAGGGGTGGTTCGACGCTACGACAACGCTCATGACTGCGACGGATAGTCCACGAACGTTCGGGAGCCATGCTCGAGTACATTCGAACATGACTACGATTCTTTTCGCGTGCCAAACTGCCAGCCAAAGTTCAGCCCCAACGCACACAAGCTGCAGCGGCTGGTATCCCGGAGGAGATAATATCTCGTCATCGAAGGCCTGTCCCGCACGGCTGGCGTGCGGACACGCTGACTCCATGAGGCGAGCGCAATTACCACAACATGTGACGGCCAAGGCCAGACTGCATGATGGCAGTATACCCGGCTTCGGTGCACTAGGCACGCTCGTGTCCCAATGGTGAAAGAGGCAAACTGGTAGCGATGTCATCAGTATCTATGGGAGGACTAATTGTCCTGCACCCATCCGATCAAGAGTGGAGGTATCTGGTGCACCGATGCACCAGCATAGCACAACCAAACCCCTCGTGGCATAGCGTCCCAGGGCTGAGGCTGCGGGCCTGATGAGAGACTTCACCGGGTCAACAACGATGAACGTGCCTAGCCTACTGGGTTTCAGATCCTATGCGAAGCTTATAGGATTACTGTGGCTGATGAATACGCCACCCAAGTCAACACCGTTGCACCGTTGCTGCGTGTCTCGGCCAGTGTTTCCTGTTGATCGAAACTGCTTGTGAGATGATGGGCTTCCATCGTAGCACCAACGTTGCGCAAAGCTCGCCCGGTCTGATCGAAAGCAGAGAACAAGGAAATGTGAGCTGACTGCGTTCGGCAGGCAGCCGAGCAAGACAGCGGCACAATCTCCCTCCCTTGCATGATTTGAGATCGGCCTCTGCCCGAAATACACCACCTTGCAAGGTAGACTCCACGCCATTGGCGGCACTAGAGACGTATCGATCTACAGGTAACAGATATGATTGGCATGCATGCCCGGTTTGTACTCCACTAGATGCTCACGTCCGCTTCGGCTTTCTCGCAATACCCTTCCGTCAGATGCGGTATCTCCATTCATTTCAAGCACGCCACGAGATAACGTAGTTGATGCGAAGCCTTCTTACTGTGGATCCCCGGTCACCTCTCCTAGTCCAGGTTTATCACTTCGTCAGCGCCAAACTTCTATCCCTCTGCGCCCTGTACCTGTTTCCTTCCGGCTGTCTCTCAATCACCCACACCGGACCACAACATCTTCACGATGCAGCCTCTCACACTCGTTGCCCTGGTGGTGGCCTTCTTGGGCTTTGCTCTCCTCACACTCTTCAACAGCTTGAAGTCGCTATCAGCATGGAGGGACCACAAGTCGAGCGAGCCTCCTGGGCCAGCTCTCGTACCCTGGGTTGGACGTATCCACGATCTGCCCATTGAGCTCATGTGGACAAAGTTTTACGAGTGGGCGCAAACATATGGTCCGATCTACAGGACTACTATGCTCGGAGCCAACTTCTTGATCATCTCTGACGAGAAGATCGCCGAGGACCTCCTGGTGAAGCGTGCGAAGACCTACTCAGACCGTCCCGCTATGCGATCGCTGTTCGACTCAAAGAGCACCAACGGCACGATGGAGTATCTCCCTCTCATGGGCAAGAACCGTACGTCTCGGATATCTGAAACGAAACACACCACACACTGATACTGTCACAGAGTACTGGGCACGCCAGCGCAAATTCAGCCACGCCTACCTCATGGAGTGCACCAACGCACACTACAACGGCGCTCTATACTTCGAGTCGAAGCGATGGCTACACCGCATCCTCGAGGACCCCGACAACTTCGCTTTCTCGCTTGAGGATATGTGCGCTAAGGTCATGACACAACTTGCATGGGATGAGCCGGAGCTCAGCGAGTACTGCTGCAAGAGCGCTTGGGGTCTGTTGACTCAGATGTCGCCTGCTGGACCAATCTCAAACGTGATTACACCTCTCTGGGACCTGCCATTCCACATCAACCCCTGGAAGATCGCTGAGCGAAAGCGTCACGATGAGCAGAACGCGTGGTGGTTGGCAAACCTGACCAGGACCCGCGAGAAGCTTGCACGTGGCGAGGCACGTCCTTCCATGACCCGAACATACCTTCAGGGCGAGAGGACTGGTGGTCTGTCCGGCGACTACGAGGCATCTTGCGCAATCGGCATGATGGCGCTCGTTGGTATCTTCACTGTCGCTGGACCTCTGTACTACTTCCTCTTGGCCATGGTTCACCACCCCGAGTGGCAGAAGAAGTGCCAGGAGGAGATTGACACTGCCTGCAACGGACGCCAGCCCGAGCTGACTGACATGCCCAACTTGCCAATCCTACGCGCTTGCATCAAGGAGACCATGAGATGGCGACCTAATGTGCCGACTGGTGTGGCACACGAGGCTGAGGTTGATGGTTTCTACGAGGGCTACTTCATCCCCAAGGGCACCCGCATTTTGCCTCTTGACTAGTGAGTGCTTGTTACGTTCCACTACTTTCGACCTATACTGATTTAAAAATTAGCGCCTTCTGCCGCAACGAGACCAAGTACCCCGACGCCGAGCACTACCGCCCCGAGCGCTGGCTCGAGGCCGGCTGGCCAACCTTCCAGGCACCTCTCACCCAGTTCCCCGACATCATGGGCTTCCACTCCTTCGGCTTCGGCCAGCGCGCCTGCCTCGGCATGTCGCTGACCCGCGACGAGACCCTCATTGCCACCGGCGCGCTCCTCTGGGGCTTCAACTTGGACTTCAAGAAGGATGCCGCTGGAAAGAGCATCGACGCTTCCATCACGAAGTCCAACAGCTTGCTCATTGTCAAGCCTGACCCATACGAGATGGCATTCACGCCCCGATCAGCTGAGAAGCGAGAGCGCATCAAGACCGAGTGGGCAGAGGAGAGCGCTCGGGATGCGAGGGAGCGAGCTGAGTTCATCGCTAATGCGAAGCACGCTCGCACGACAGTGCCCATCAGCTACCAGGAGAAGGCGGAGCTCAGCGCATCTGGTGCGTCGACTGCGGTCTCTGCATGAATGAATTTGCTGGCAATTGCGACATGCGACATGGACTTCACGGGGTTGAAGGGATAGATCTGGAGTTTTTGCTTCCGATCGAGCTTCTAATTTCGCCTTGATCCGGCAGTTCCTGCGATCTTGTTCTGTATATACCCCATTAATGGTAAAGGGCTTCTGTCCTCATGCAATGCACATTTGGTCCCTTCTTCAAATTGGTCTCAATTGCTCGCAGCTCTTACCGACTGATATCAGGGTTCGGCACATATCTTCTCTCATCACTCATCGTTCATGGCTTGCGGCAACGCTCATACCAGCGAAACCATAGTCTGGCACACGTGCGATGGTTCTCTCGTGAGGCTGACAGTCATCCTCATCTCCAACCAACACGCTCAATCTCACCCACAGTCTAGACCTCCACCCCTGAATCTCGTGTTACCAAGCCACCAACCCCAACCCGCCCCCAAATCTCACATGCGCCAAGACTCCAATGCTTCGGAGATCAAGTGCGGAGCCGATAATGTACAGGGGTAAGATCTGTGTGGCGCCAGCTTACCTACATCACCGCCAGACGCGGGAACAAGCGAGCATCCGGACGGCGAAGAGTTTTGACACTCACCGTTGAGTACCTGAGCGATGATGCTTGCTTGCAGATCGAAGCTTTGGTTGCCGAGCACCGGGCTTGAACTCAGTGGATTTCGTGCGTTGGTGCTCTGCCGTGCGTACCTGCATGGACTCGCGGACTTCCGTGTGGTTATCAGCGATAGGGACGCACAGAGTTGAGCACGGAAGGTAGGATTGAAGAATTGTGGGTTCAACGATGTGGGGGCGGAGGATCCGGAGGGTAGGGGATGGATGCTGCACAGTAGGTAATAGTGGATCTCTCAATCCTTCGCCTCTGATCTCTTTGTCGCTCCGTCATCAGCAAGAATAAACCATCCCTAATCCCCAATCCGTATAATCAAAGCAGAAGATCAATCATGGCTGCCAAATCTATCCTCGTCACCGGCGCAACAGGCAAGCAGGGCGGCTCTGTCATCGCCGCCCTCGCCAACAATGCGGCCTTCACCCTCTTGGCCGTGACCAGGAATAAATCCTCCCCCTCGGCCTCCAAACTCACATCTCAAGGGTCAAACATCAAGCTCGTCCAAGGCGACATGGACGACGTGCCAGCGCTCTTCCGCGCCGCCGAAGAAGTCGCCGGCACACCAATGTGGGGTGTCTACAGCGTGCAGATCTCGCAGGGCAAAGGTGTGACTTCCGAGGGCGAGATCAGGCAGGGCAAGGCGATGATCGATGAGAGTGTCAAGGCCGGGGTGAAGCAGTTTGTCTACTCGAGTGTGGATCGTGGTGGAGATGAGAAGAGCTGGAGCGAGAAGACGCCGATTGATCATTTTGCTACGAAGTGGGAGATTGAGAATCATCTTAAGGCGAGCGCTGGGCAGATGGGATGGACTGTCCTGAGGCCTGGTATGTTGATTGAGATCTTCGAGGATCCTGCTCACTAGGCGCAATGCTGACTCGGTCATTCTAGTGGCCTTCATGGACAACCTCGCCCCTGGCTTTCCCACCAAGGTCTTCATGGCCGCTCTCCGCGACACACTCGGCACCAAACCCCTACAATGGGTCGCCGCCTCAGACATCGGCCACTTCGTCAAGCTCGCCTTCGAGAACCCCAACGAGTACAACCACAAAGCCCTCGGTCTCGCAGGCGATGAACTGACCGTCGATCAAATCGCCGAAGTCTTCAAGAAGGCTACCGGCACACCGCTAGAGGGCACATTTTGGTTCCTGGGCAGCTTCCTGAAGTACATGGTTGCTGATCTTGGAGTCATGATCAACTGGTTCGGGAGCGATGGGTACGGCGCGAATATTCCGGAGTTGAAGAAGAGGCATCCGGGCTTGTTGGACATGGAGAGCTGGATCAAGACGAAGAGCGCATTCCCCAAGGCATAGGCTCTGAGGCTCATTGTTTGACTCTGTGGCAATGGCGTTTATGGGTTTCGAGAAGGGCTCATGGGAGCATCTCGAAAGGTAGACTTGGCAGACGACTAGATACGATACAAGTGGTTCAGATACCTCAGCTCGTGACTTCGTATTACCTCCGTGATCAACCTTGCGATGTGCTGAAAACTTGTCTCCCAATTCCCGTGCATAGCTGACCGACTTCACTTTTCTCTCGTGCGCAGACCCAACATCATCTCAGGTATCTTGCGACTGCTCTGCCGCTTGTTTAATTCTACTGTAATCAGAGCGAGAGATCATCATGCCCTCCTCAGACTATAAGAACACCATCTCCGGCGGCTTGAAGCTCAAAGGCGCAGGCGTGACGAAACCCAAACACAAGAAGTCTAAGCCCAAATCCACGACTGCCTCGACTGCAGCTCCCAAGACCTCAGAATCAGCTGTCGATGCCACGGGACCTGTACCAGATGAAACGGAGCGAGAAGCTGCGAGCACTCTGAATCGAGCGCTTGCGGACGAGGAAGCGGACACAGCGCTCACGCTGCCGGAGCGAGATGAGGTACATGCGCAGCAAGGTCGCGGTGATGGGAAGACAGAGACACAGCGGCGTCATGAGGAGACGAGGCGGAAGAGGGTAAGCTCATACCGGAAAGCGGGAGTAGTGGCAGGACGCGATGCTGACTGTTCTATAGCTTGACGAGAGGTTGAAGAAAGAAGGAGTCAAGACGCACAAGGAGCGAGTGGAGGCGCTAAACAAGTACCTCTCGGGCCTCAGCGAGCACCACGATATGCCGCGTATTGGACCTGGCTAAGACCACCATGAGAGGGAGTGGGTTGAAGATTATAGCCTCCTGCAAGCTTGCTGAAGTGGACTCGAGAAGATGGAGGTTGTGGGAAAGCCCACAGACAGGAACGACGAGCTCAGATTTGAAGGCTGTGACTGTGACGTTACAAGACTACATGAATTTGACGATACTGCCCTCGCTCGCCGAGGCGTTATGTATGCTACATGCCTGGGTATGCTCGTCCCCTCCTACATCTCGCCAAAGAGCGTTGCTACCTCCACAATTACCATGACTTACACACCATCTCAGCACATGACCAGCGCCACAATGACTGAAGGATACGATCGTAAGAAGAAGCCGTCGTAAGTATGTCGGATGCCGATATGTGCAGGTGTTGCTGTTAGTATGCGTTTGTGAGGATCAACGCCAGTGTCGCGGCAAGGGCGCACGGCGTCTTGTGAATCTTGCTGAACTGGGCATCGATGTCTTGAGTCCATCAGCGAGCGCGCCCAACGCCAGCATGCGGATCGGAGCGGACAGTATACGACCGATCAACCCTCACATTCTGCCCAATCTTCTGCATCTCCAGATCGTCCGTATCGCTCATATAACTCTCGCGATGTCAAGCAGTCACACTGACTTTTGGCTCTCCCCTCACCTCAAGCTTGACCGGCGAGTTGTGATAGCTCGAAGTCGGAGTCCGCGAAGAGGCAACGAGGGTATCTACAGTATCATCATCGACAAGCTTTCTCTTGGAGCTGTAGCCATCGTCGGTGGTGTAGGCGGAATGCCCGACGGGTATGGCACGGTGGGCGGGATTGTTGGCTGGCATGGCGACGCGTCGGCTCTTAACGTCTGTGGACGCCCACATGCTGCTCAGGGGGAGGAAGATGGCTACGAGGGTCTCGACGAAGGAGCCGAGTTGGGCGCCGCGCATGGCGTAGTAGTCGAGGATTGCGAAGATGACTAGAATGTTGTCAGCGACTGTACAGCGCGGCAGAAGAGGCGTCACAAGCTGACCTGGAACGAACAGCGTCTGGCAGCCCATGATGAAGATGATCTGCATCGCGCCGAACTGCTTCAGACCCATCTGACGACGAGCTCTGATGGCAAAGCCTAGCTTCGCGACGAAGATTAGGCTGAACGTGCAGATCGCCACGATCTGGCAAATGTTCGAAACGCTCTGAGCCCAGTTCTGCGCATCGACAGCTTCGGGAGACAGCGCTCTCGAGTTGGTCGTGTTCTTGCAGTTGATGACCAGCAGATTGAGGCGGAAAGCGATGGCGAGCAGGGAGATCACGCAGCAGAAGCTCAGAATGGCAACGCGCTGGATCCTGCCCGCCGTCATGACGACTACCTTGACTTGAAATATGAGTGCGGCTTGCAGAAAAATGAAGACCAGCGTGGTCATGACGCTGCAAGTGACCGACTGGGCGACGGCCTCGTGAATGCCAGCAACATCATATATCTGCATGACAACGAGGACGAAGTCCATGAACGGGCCAACCATCTCGACGCACTGAATTGTACAGCGGATGACATTGCAGACCAGTGCCAGTACGTTGAAGATGAAGGCGGAGCTGCGGCGCTTGCTTGATGTGGTCATGAGGAGCAGCACGCAGAGTAGCATGGCTGAAGCTCCTAGCTGAGTGGCGAAGATGATTGCAGTCTGGACGGCCAGATTCTTGACTGTGTTGATATCGTCGGTGCTGGTTGGCCAGAGCGTCACGCCATCGGCGTCGACGAGGTTGAAGGTCTGGTTGTTCACGTCGAATCCTGGTGGTGGTGAACCTGCCGTAGCGTGCAGTGCCATGTTGGGGAAGGGCGCCATGGCTCAGCGATGGGCTTTCGGCTCAAAATGTGGTAACGTCGATTTTGCTATGTCGCTGTCAGCTATGGTCGTATCTTCAATGGCGATGGTTCACTCACTGGTGGTTTGCTGGAAATGAGGCAATGACTCAAGGAGTAGAGAGCAAGTTGACTGTGTCGTGATCAAAGGAATGACTGGCCGCCTCTCGCGGCGACGAGCTTGTCGTGCGACTGGAACAATACGACGGTCCACTGAAGGGGAAGAGGGATTGTAGTTGTAAGGATTGTTGAGGTGCAGTGGCTGGCACAATGCGAGTGAAGTGAGGTTTAGGAAGGGTTTGGGGAATATCAGGTGCTGAGCATGGCAACAGTGCCACGTGCAAATGACGAGCAGAAACAGCAAGACTGGAAGTAGCAGCCATGGTGTAGAAGTGGAAGGATCTGGACGAGCATGTGCAGGGCGACTCATTGCTCGTGAGTTGTTGTCTTCATACCATACCGGCCCAAGCGTCCTTAGTATTGTAGTCGATGTCGCCACAGTCTCATCTTGAAGACACTCGACTTACGATACACGAGGAATTATTGACCTCCATTGAAGAAGCTTCGCATCGGTCGTGCTTTCTTCTGTAGATTTGTTGACCTCTTGAGCAATCACCAATGTAACCACGTCGGTGTGAAAGCGAGTGGATTACCACAGAGAGGGAACATTCTCGCATCTATCAACACTCGCTTCTCGCTGATGGGGCACTGCCTTGTAAGTTATTACGGCTGCCGTGATAGATGCACGTTAAAGTTTCTTACGTGCAGGAGCGAAGAGAGGTCGTACTTTGAGGAAAGAGCGAAGCTGGTCACCTGATGGCGCGGTGTTCTCGCGTTTACCGTGAACTTCGTTCACCTCACTCCTCCATGAGGGTAACATCACGCCTACCTGTTGCTAATGAATCCACGCCACACCATGTCGCGCACCAGACTGGCACTACGCCAGATGCTGAAGGGCAAGAGCATCAGACTATCGCGTGGTAGCAGTCCTCCTGGCTCTGAGGACGAGGTCAACTTTGCCACCGGCCAACACGTTACCTTCGCGTTGACCAAACACGACGACCTACTGAGGCTCGGCGACAATGAAAGGTCGCCTGAACACACAATCGCGACATTTCGCTCGAACGGGAAGAATGTTGTTTTGTCGCCGTTGGTGCCTGTCTGCATAGAGTCGCCATCACAAGCAACGACATCCACACTTACCGAACAAGAGCCTCTCGAGATCCCGGCGAGCACGTCCACACAGGCTAAGCTCATCTACCTCCGTGTTGGCGACACTGTCGATTTCCCAAGCCACAATTGTAAGATCATGCTTGTAGTTCAGGATGCTCAAGGTTCATCCGCGATTGAACCCACAGATGTCCAGGTGAAATCGTCCAACGTGGATCCGGACAATGGGAAGGATCAGATACACGACGATATGACAGAAGACGAAGACGATCTCGACATCAGCCATGTTAGGAGCACCACTCCGCGCCTTCGAGATGAGAACCAAGAGCCAGCAATCGGTGAGACGCCTCAGGGGCTGCGGCCCTTGACCGCAGGTACGGATGCTGTCTACTCTACAGCGCAAGCAGAACAGCAGGAGGATGAGCTTCCGTCTACTCAAGATGCAGCACCAGCAGAAGAGAACTCATTCGCTGCTCCTCCTCTCGTATCGACTCCGCCTCAGCCTGAGCTATCTTCCACCGATCTGGACGAGAGATCCGCGGCATCTTCAGCCGCCGAGAGGTCCATGCGCTCTTCGAAGAGATCTCTGCCCGACGACGGAGAAGATGCTGCTCCGCTCAAGAGGTCGAAGAAGGCCAAGCCAGCTGTCTACAAGTCTGCACGTAAGCCTCCACGTCACTCTGCCGACATCAAGTCGTCTCCTCGTGTTGAAATCCCACCAGCATCTGCGTCTTCTGCCTCATCCACCGCCCCCGCCAAAGTCTTGCTCAGCTCGAGCAAGCACGCAGAGAAGGCAAAGATCTGGCTCAAGGGACATAGCATTATGGTGATCGAGGAAGTACCAACGAAGAAAGCCGACTTCATCTGCGTTGTTGGCAAAGGTGAGCTACCGAAGACCGCGAAGGTTTTGAGGTCCCTAGTACTCGGCAAGGCAGTGGTGACAGATAATTGGATCACAGACTCCATGAAGGCAGACCATGTTCTATCTGCGGCCGACTACGTTCATGAAGATCTCATTGAGGCAGCCGATGTGGACCGCTCGAAGCTCTTCGGCAACAAAGTCATCTTTCTTACCCAGCCACTTCACAAGCAGTACGGAGAGAGTGGCTTTGCAAGCCTGAGGGCGCTGCTCATGGAAGCTGGTGCGACACGTGTGGAGACAGGCACGCCTCGCAAAGGTCTTGATAGGAAAGGGAATGTTGTCTTTATTGGCTGCGAAGGCAAGGATCAGGACGTCAGCGAGCTCATAAATGGTGGCAAGGATGTGTACAAAAAGGACCTGCTGTCCCAGTCAATCATCCGAGGGGAGCTGCTGCTGGGGGGAGATGAGTTCAAGATTGATGGGGAGACAGTGAAGGCTGCGGCGAAGAGAGGGAGGAAGAAGTGAGGAAATGAGTGGGAGAGGAGAGATTGATGCGCTACGAAGAGGATGACTTGCTCTTGCCTGCGGGCTTTGCTATGGAGCGTTTAGCATGGTGTTGGGGACTGTACGGTTGATTATGTCGCTGTATGTCGAGTAATGTGCAAATGGCACAATGTCTTCACCTGTCGTAGGGACGAGGGGAATTCTAGTGCTACCCTAACGTGCGTGAGGACTGTCTTGGGAGACGTGTCCGTGCCTGTGAGATGCCCATATGCTTCTGACGTTTCCCGCCGCATTGCATGTGAGATTCGTAGTGACCTCGGAAGACACAACGACAATCGTCACGTGCTAAGTCTTTTCTTATTTCCAGCCTCTTGCTGTTATTGACATGCGACAAGTCGCTGCAGCACCTACATTCGACGTAGCCTAAGAGGCCTTTAGATGTCCAGAGCAACCCGAGGATATCGTCTGGATATCACATTGCGTCCCCGTCCAGCGTTCCTGCTTCACCAAGTCCATGACGTTGCAAAATTCTGTGCCCAACACCCTCGCCCGCCCAGTAAGCACCCGTACTCGTCCCCAGCGCAACAAACGGCGCCGTATGCTCTCCAGCGAACCAGACACCTCGCTCCGGCATCCCTGTCCTCATGACTTCGATATCCTTGTCGCCTTCCTCCAGCCCGACTTGGAAGTTGGAGTAGCTCCCATACCCGGCTAGTTCATCTGCTGCCCAGGCTGTTGCAAGCGCTGCCACGGGCTTGCACGATGGGGAATCAGACTTGTAGTTGGGCAGGAGGGCGATGTAGGGTGTGAAGAAGTCAATGAGAGCTTCTTGGAGGGCTGGCGGGTCAAGTCGTGTGGACAGGTCGGCTATGTGGGTTGCGCAATCGCCGTAGATGTAGAACAGGAGCGATGGGTGTGCTGTCGGAGGTGGCAATGCGGCGAGGTTCAGCGCTTGCAGGTCCCAAGAGTCTGGATTCGTAGCTGAGGCGTAGGTCGGAGGGAGGTAGTGGACGAAGCCTGGGTAGCTCGAAGCAGATGAGGTCTTGGCAGGTTGATGGAGCGGTAAGATTGGAGCGTGGAGGTTGGGCGTCGTGTGATGCGGGTCTAGCCCGTTGACCATCGATACCTCGCCGTTGACTGCCGTGTCCGAGTTTGATATGAGTGATTTCGAGTCGTGCCAGAAAGCAGCCGGGAAGGTGAGGTAGACCTTATCTAATGTGCCGTAGCCAATGTGGTCGATCGCCTGCGTTAATCGAGGCGTAAGTGCTGGATGGAATATGCCGGTATTCCGCTTTAGCCAGCCCAGAGGAGATGTGACGACCACCTCATCGAACTCACATCGCTCTCCCGATGCTGTCTCGATGATCGGTTTCTTCATGCCCTCACCTTCTCGCGAACGCACACCGGTGACTCTCGTCTCCAGCCGGATCTCCGCACGCTTCACAGCAGGCGCTGCAACACTCTCCAAGATCTTCGTGTAAGTCCCGGCAACGAATGGATTCTCACCCTCGATACACTCCTCGAGCCAGAAGAATCTCAGACTTTGCTTGCCTGTGGCAGATCCGACGTATGCGCCCCACATACTAGCCGTCTGCAGGAAGCTTTCCCGTTTCCGACTTGCAGCTTCAGTGTCCAGGTCAGTGAAAAGCTGCCCTGCACGCTCGACAAAGAAGTCGTACAGACTCGTCGAAGCCTGAATCTCCGAGCCATGCTCATTGCTATACTTGAACGCCGCTGCAACCAGACCATCATCCCAGATCAAGCGAGTAAACTCGGCAGCTTCAGCAGGATCGACTGACAGACCTTCTGCATCGAAGACGGCTTGATGCTCCTCGTCCCAGCTATGTAGTTGCGTGCCAGTCTGTTGAGCAAGCTTCATGATGGGGTTGTCGTCTGTGCCATGGATCCAGTTCGGTCCACTACATCCATGTCAATGACGATCTGGCAACAGGGCGCCTCAAGCAGAATGCGCTGACCTACAGATCTACGACATGACCCAACGCATTGCTTTGGGCGACTCGGCCGCCGATCCGGTCGCGAGCTTCGAAGATGGTGACTTTGACGCCATGTTGGAGCAGCACGTCCGCACATCGTAGCCCGGCGAAGCCAGCGCCTATGATACCGACGCTGATGGACGGCCTTGCAGAGTCAGACATCACGACGGAACGCTCTCGGTTGCTCGAACTTCTTCGACGATCGGTGTCTTGTCGCATGCAGGATGTACCAGATGCTGCTATGAAAGGAACGTTACGGAAGCCTTCCATGTTGCAATATTAGCTAGGCTCATGGTGTCGCGTAGCGATTTGCTTCGTGTCTGCCATTCTTGGTGGAGGGTAGTGAAAGAAAGTTTGCTACCTACGATGCGTTGGTGAATGCGATCGAAGACGGAGCAGCAGGCTGTACGGTGTGCACAGCATACAAGAAGTCAGACTTACGGCATCGCTGTCAATCTTCGGTGCCCGCACGCAAGACTCCTGACGCGAATGAGATGTGCCGATCTAGATTGAGATATCGATCATGTCTGCTGTTGCTTTTCTAGCCTTCGGAGCGGACTTACTTTGTGCCGGCCAGGGAACCAGCTCACCTGCATGCTCGCTACAAGAAGCGCATGCTGCTCGCTCTCCCGCAGATGCATTGCATATCGTGTGTTCATACATAGCTCCTTGCAAGTCGATTCACGGCGCTGTTCAACAGAGGAGAAAAGACATATGTTTCATCGCCATGCGCCTTGACTCAGCGACAACAGTCCTTGCACGCAGTCCAACTCCTCATCACCAGAAATACTGCGACTCCTTCGATCGCTGCGCATGAAGGCAGCCAGCTCTGGATCAGCGTCAGGATTGGCGTTCTCATCATCGCCAGTCCGTTGAAGTCTGCCCTTAAGCGGAGACTGCTTCCGGGTGCTCTTAGTCGCGTTGACAGCGCCGCGCTTGTCAAACAGCACTCCTCTGCTGATGGGCTTCATTAGATCCTCCGAGGTTGCCGTCACTGCGCGATCTGGTGACCAATTCTCCTTGTCAGAATCGTTGCCCGGAATGATGATCTGAGCGTTCGAGAGCGAGTAGCGAAGCTTCGGCGCTCTGATCGAAGGACCCTCATGCTGTGCCTGTTGCAGTCTACCACCAGACGTACTCGAGCGGGCCAAGCCCGGTTGTGCTTGTTCCAACCTAGCCCTTTTGGCAGACGAGGTCCGATGAAGGCCCAGAGCTCGCTTGCTGGTCAGAGGCCCCAGGATAGACCGTCCCGAAGTAGCTCGCATCAAACCGATAGCGTTTGACGCCGAGCCAGACTCGTCTGCTGCTGACCTGTCTTCGATCTCCGTTCGCGAGTCCTTGTCGCACCAGAACTCCCAGGCACGCGAGTCCCGCGACCGTCCACTCATCGAGCGACGTACAGACTGCGATGAGTTGGTAAAGCTACGTAGGTCCAAGACACTGAGAGCTGGGCCCTGCGAGACATCTAGCGTGGCCTGAGTGGTGTCTTGTAGCGGTCGAGGTGGCGACGGTGACGATCCGTCTTTTGTCGTGATGCGTGCTGCGCCATCGGCGTCCATCGCCAACCGGACAATAGAGGATGACTTCTTCGGAATTCGCTCGGACGGTGCTGTGGATACTCGACTAGCGATCAGCGAAGGACCATCATCGTGTTGATGCATGGCCGACTCTCGTCTCTTGTTCGAGAAGTACCCGACATTCGAAGTAGTTACTGCGACGAAGCTGCTGCTCGGAAGTTGAGACATGCTGCTAGCTCTTCGCAGAGGTTGTGAAGCAGCCGGAAGACCACCGCCTTCAGTGGGCGACTTGAAAGTGCTCCTCCCGACGACATCCCGATGTTTTCCCGTCGCAGTGTCGCGACATACCGGAGTCATACCATCGTCTACTATCGTGGCATTACTGTCATCACTCTCGGGATTCGCGTCGGGCTCGTGCAATGCTCCATGTTCACACATTTGTCCTGCACGAGCTGCATGATACTGCGCGACTTCGTGGGGCAGCAGTGGTCGCCTCTTCCGTCTCGAGCTCTGCCGTCGGTTCTGAAACCATATCTAGAGTCTGTCAGTATAGATCAAGACCGCACGACATTGTGGACTTACCTGGACTTCTTTCTCACCCATGGCCACCAGCTTCACCAATTCTTGGCGTGCTGTTTTATCTGGCTTCGGATCACGTAGATAGGCCGCTTCGAGGGCGATCTGATCCTCAGGACTGTCCGGCATGGTCAGCAACTATCCAAGTCCCCATGCACAGCTTCATGTATAGCTCGTGTACCTTGTCCTCTTCCTCTTCTGTCTTCCCGATGGAAGGTCGTCCATAGCTGGCGATGTCGAGCCTACAGTCGCAGCGGCGGCAGGTTGGGGGACGTCCTGAGGCATTACTTGAGATCTATAATACTGTCCATATGATGCTGGTGCGTGACTGAGCCATGGGAATGAGTCGGCTGCTGGTAGTCTATGTTGACCGAGACGCGATGTTGTAGACGCGTTCTGGCATGCCAAGCCTCGATATCGATACGCATTGGCCCGGTCGCGCGTGCATCTTTGACCGCCTACGGAGTACACTCTCACTTTTGTCGACCTACCATCACATGGTCTCTGCCAGAACACCAGCATCAGATGCAGGGCGTAAAGCCACGGTGAGACTGGATCGTCAGAACACATTTCAATCTTCCTTGATGGCGTACAGCGTCTGTGAGGTGAGCTTTTTCTGCTTGGCCAATGAGGCTTTCCACGGTCTCGAACACGTCCTCCACGCGAGTGCCCGTGACCTCCTGGACCCTCAAACTCTCCAGCTAGCGATGGCGCAACATAATCTCGCATTGGCGATGCACGGTGAATGCATGACGGTGCGCTGCAGCCCTATGCCTACGACCCGATGCCGCGGGTCTATCGCTGACGACACTTCATTGCTCTCCATCTGCGGGTGCTCACCGGTATGATGGTCTGCGGAGCGCGGCCGCGAGGCCACGCAGCTGCGTCCACTTTGCATGGTCATACCCACAATACCACAGGCTCCTCACTATCGAGGCGGAGATGATTGGCAGTACGACTTCAATTGTTCGACTTGTGTGCACCAAGCGACGTCGACAAGCTCCGTTCACTACACATACAACCTACTGGGTACCCCACCAGCACTCGGGTTCGCATCTCGAGATCGCAAGTCCCCCACGGTAACCCTAGTGCTGCCGAGCTTCGGAGTTTCCATACGCTTGTTTGCAGATCTCACCGCTCACTCCGCAGCGAGAAAATCATGCCGCTCGAGCAGGTAGCGGCTTCACCGCTCGGCCACCGCGGGGAGCTAAGCTATCGAATGTCTAGAGAGCTAACTTGACATCTATTCCGGCTCCACTGGTGGGGCTGTGGGAACCCTATAAGTATGCAAAAATAAGGTTTGGCCCCATTTTCTTGCCGTATGTCACTCTCGTCTGCTTGCTTTCGCAGCCACGCGGTTCACGGACCGGATGGATTACACGCGATTCCATTTCTGCAACAGCCATGGCTTCGTGTGGTCATCCCGTGGCCTCTGTTTCCATGACTCGGAAGACTACGCTTTGCTAGACAAGCTTATACACTCGACCGGCGTGCAATGTGATTGGACTCGCCATCCGCTAGTCGCCATCCTTCGACATAGCCGTCACTACTGCGACGTACTTGCGCTTCGAATGTCTGCGGTTCGGGCGTAGGCTGCTATGGACTAGAGGCAGGACGGCTTGAGCATGCTCGTCTCCAACATGTTGCGGGCAAGCCGGAATGCACTATCTACTGCTTTGTCTCATAGATCTTGGCCCTCTGCCCCATGGAGCTGTCACCATCACTGTAATATCAAGGTCAAGTGTGCGCATTCATTGAGCGTCAGATCTCAGCCCTTCTCTGCGCCTTTCCAGAACTTGGTCGCGCACGCAAGACACATCGGCCCCAAGGTCTCAGCATAGCCCTCTTATACTTCAAGCACACAGTCAACACCGATCCACTCACCGGGTCCAAGAAGCTGGTTCAGTATGATAGCCCTTGACTCACACAACTCTTTCTAATAGCGGCAAAATTTTCCACCTCACGGTCCGCTGCGCGGGATCCTAGTCTCCCACGCGACGCTTCGAGTACCGAGACATCCCGCCTGCTCCTGAGTACTTTGCGACGCTGATTGGGCGGCTCCGACAGGATCATAGACTACTCACCATATTAGCCCTGTCAAACGTTCGACAACGGTGCTGCGGCTCTGCGCACCGACTGCCTTGGTATGTGAGGATCACATCTTGCATACACCAACAACCTGATCGACTAGCCGTTAGATCATCAAGGCACACAGTAACGATGCAAGTTCGGCGCGACTACCTTCACGAACCCTCGATACGGCCCTCTCATTCGAGACCGGCTAGTTGCCTGATCTGCAGTCTCTACCTGCCGACCACACGTGCACGGCCGGCCAGTACATGCGACCGAAATAAAGCAATCAGGCAGACGGGATGGTGAGTTGCAAAGGCACCGGCACGGATATGGGTCCGCACAATACAGTTAATATGAGACTGTCTCGCCGTCAAACAGAAACACAAAGTCCAGACATGTCGATGATGCGTATAGCGGTCGCTGGTACTGGTGGTCTCGCTCGTCTGATCGCTCATTACATTGACGACGAGACCAGCCATCATGTTATGCTGCTGTCACGATCGGTACGTTACCTCCCTGGAACTGACGCAGCTGCGTAGATCGACGCCGTCGACGGTGCTATGGTGCAACAGGTTGACAATCCATCCGGGCGGACTAATGCTCAAGTCTATACACGATTGACCGAAGAGATGACTGACAGCATCATAGCAACAACCCGCCCTCGCCGCTCGAGGTTTCCAGATCTCCGTCGTTGACTACACCGATGCGCAGTCGCTCACCTTCGCTCTCAAGGGAATCGACACAGTCATCTCTACCGTCACCGGGTCGAGTCAAGTCAACCTCATTCGAGCCGCCGTGGCAGCTCGCGTGCGACGCTTCGCTGCGTCCGAGTTCGAGGGTCTACCAAGTCTTCGACCTGCTGGAGACCCCCTCGACCGAAGACGATCAGATGCCACTCGATGGCTCCAACACTACGCACAGAACATCATGTCGACTGTCTTCGTCTGTGGCATCTTCTACGAGCGCTTTCAGCCGGGTGGATTAGCTCGATCGTTGGTCGGACTGAACACTGGCTTCTCTGGCGAGGGTGACTACATTCTGGACATCGCGAATATGAGAGCGCAAGTGCCTGCTCTTACTGCTGAGGGCCAGCCCGTGATGATGTGTATGACGGCGATCCAAGATGTCGCCCGCTTCGTCACTAGAGCAATAGACTTACCGACTTGGCCGCCTGAGCTTCGAATGTGTGGCGAGCGATTGTCGGTGCAGAATCTTGTGCTAGTCGCGCAACATCTCAAGAGTGTGTCATAGACGTTCTAGTCATTTGAGTCTTGCTAATGTCGGCCAGAACAAACCTTCAATCCCTCAGTCATGCACAATCCTGCAACTCTCCGAGCCGAGCTTGCCGTCGCTGCTGCTCAGGGCGATCGGCCCCGCGGTATACGACTACAGACGCTCATAGCTACTGCAGAGGGCCGATACGACTTTATGCAGCCGAACATGAATGCCGCCTTCCCTGACATCACGCCTAAGCGGTTCGCTCAATGGTTCGTGGAGAAGTGGGATTTGCAATGATGAGAATCACCGATTGCGACGATATACGAATAGCTGGGAGTCTGGGACACACGCATACTACGGGACACACAGTACAAGACGGGGAATGAAGGTAGAGTAGGCGGGCGGCGTTCGGTTGAGTTTTTCGGCATACCCCATCTACAGTCGCTTCTGTCGACGTAAGAGCATCGCATCTCTTCATACAGCATCGTATTGCACTCATCTCTACTCACGTCCCAGTCATGCCCAGTGTTCAAGACTCATCTGATACTCCAGCCAGTTATGAGGTGAAGTCGCCATTCCTTGGCGCAGGTGGCGAACGGCGAGGCAAAAACGAGGCAACCATATGCACTCCTGCATCTGCCGGCGTCGTAGCCACCTGTGGTGGTGCCTCGCGTTCGTTCCCTGGTGCAGCCTGAGATTCCACATAGCCTTGTTGCGAAGATGGAACTCGAGCCGAGAGCTGAAGGTGGTCTCAATTTAGGTCAGCCAATCAGAAGTGATTGGGACCTTTTGCTGTATAGGGTTGGCGTGAAGGATTTAGTATGCGAGATATAGCTTTGAGGAGGCGAGGAGGATGGACAAACGATCGGTACTGGGTTGGGTTGTAGCGTTTCTGGGATCTGACTTTTGGGGCTGGCGGGAGTTGGGGCCGTGCTTGAAAGCTGCACGTGAAAGTCGCGTGGAAGTCGCGAACGCGTCAAGCAGACAGCATGGTTGACGGATCTTCCTTTGCCATACGGGGTAGTATCTGGTTGATCTCGCTGGCGCTTCTGGACTTACTAGTGCACGTATCTCGGACTCCATACTGCATTCTTCGGCGGGTACGCTCGCACGAAGGGCCGACCGACGTACACTCCCGACCTGACTTGTGGCTTTCCAGGAAATGAACGATCTCAATGGACCTCTTCTAAGCTATCCGTCCCCTAAAAGATGGCACACTGCAGCAGCTCCCCAGACACAGTGCCAAGTGCACGTTCTGGGCCTGAACTGTGTTGTGTATGGTTGCTTGCTTGAGGACTCGAAATCCTTGAGCGTATCGCACATCACCGGAATCGCTACGCCATGGCCAGGATGGTGGTGTTGGACAGTACGACTATGACTGGGAACAGCTCTCACGGCGCAAGATGAAAAAGCTCAAGGTGATGAGAGAAAGGGTTATGAGGTACTGTGCCTAGATCGCCTACGTACGCAGTCCTTACCTAATCTGGCCCGTCGGGTCCGAGAGATCGCCGGACTGCGACATCATCGCATAGCCCAGCGCGCAGTGACCTCCTTGACCCTATGGCCTTGCGTCCATCGATACTCTGCCGTAGGTCTGCGTGTCCAGACCCTATATCACGGGCAGAAGGAGCCATGAACAGTGAGAGCACACCTTGGACCAGCTTATCGACTTACAGCTCGACTGCCAACTGCCAAGTGGGGTAAAGCAGGAACTACCGCCGCACATGCCGGATTTACCCAAACCCCACCGAGAGGCACTCCCTTCTACGTACGGTTCTCGGTCATCATTGTGTGTTCCGGCTGTCGCATGGCACTCAAACGCTTGCGAAAGAGCAACGTCCGCCACGAAAAGAAGGTATATAAACGGTCTTTCCAACCTGCTTCATATCAACAAGGCACAGGATTTCCCTCCGTAGCCCTAGACCTCACTGATTCGGTGGTGAAATGGTATCATACGCGCTTGCCAACAGACAAGCAATTCTGCGCGTGCTCCGGGTTCGATTCCCGGCCGATTCATTCATTTTCCCGTTTCTGGCGTTGTTTTTGGTGTTGCAATAACCTGGGCCTATGGGACAGGCGCCGGGGGCTCAGGATGCTAGTCTCAATGCGCTGTAGACGGCAGACAATGTCGAATGTCGAGCAATACTCCGATAGGTTGCCGGTCCTCGGGTCAGTAATAAGTAGACGAAGACCAAGTAAGCCCGGACACTGTGGTATGAAGGAGAAGAGAAAGGATGATGTCGAGTACGAGGAACAGTACAGTGGAGATGAGATATCTTATTTCTTGCTAAGTGGACTGGAAGCTATCTCCTCACTTCCACCTCAGGTCGTTACTGAACTCAGTACTCAGGTTTTGACAAGTCTACAACACCGCATGCGCGCAGTACTTTCCCAGCGATCCACTCGCAGCACTCCTCTTTCCGGCGCTCGCCCTCTTCTCAATGCTCCGCCTCGTGACATTCACATTCGGCGCCGGCAGACTGTCCCAGCTAGTAGCGTACTCCGCAACAGCAGCAGCAATGGCCTGAGTGTTGACGACAAACGCCTCGAAATTCAAGTTTGTGACATTGTCGCCAGCCTGATGATAGTTCGAGTCCAGTGCAACGCCAGCCTGACCGCCAAATAGGGCAGCCTGCTCCGCCGTCTTGATCTCCTCGGCACCTGTGAATAGCCCACCAGCTGCACTACCACGGTCGAGGAAACCGCCGTAGTCGCTGCGCCCATCGAATGCAGTCGGCGTGCTGTTCAAGCCCTTGCTCTCGAAGAAGTCTTCGAAAAAGTACTCCGCTTCAGCACTGCCTGGCGGACCCGAAATGTTATATGCACTTCCATCACCATCGTAGATGGCGTAGATGTAGTTCGGGCTAGCGATCATGTCGAAGTTGAGGTACAGCCGGATCTGAGCGACCTCAGCATCGGTGAGCTGGGAGGTGTAGTAGTTTGAGCCGAGGAGACCGAACTCTTCACCAGACCACCAGGCGATGCGGACAGAGTTTGTGAGGCTGTACTTGGAGAGCTGCTCGGCGACTTCGAGGATCCCGACAGTACCGGAACCGTCGTCGTTGATCCCTGGCCCGGCGGCGACGGAGTCGGAGTGGGCGCCGATGACGAGGGTTGCGTTCTTGTTGCCGCCGACGGACTCGGCGATGACGTTGAATCTATATAGATGTCAGCAAAGTGCGATGGAAGTTGGGTAAGTCGAAACACTCACGTAGTAAGGTTCCGAATATCACTGTCAACCAGCAACTCTCCTGTCAGAGTCTCACCAGCAGCAAGAGAGGCGACCCAGCCTTTGCCCACCGCCTGAGATACTGCGATTGACGGCACGTAGTCGCCTTCCGGTCTCGGTGGAGGACCAAGGGTACCACCAGACACAGTCTCGTTGATGTTGTCGTAGATGACGATACCGGCCGCTCCGGCCGCTCCAGCCAATGCGGACTTCTGACCGAATGGGCAAGTGCCCCTAGACACAAGCGCGATCTTGTCAGTGACGCCAGCAGGGAAGTCTGTAGCATTGCAGCCAAGGTTGGCTACAGTCACAAGCTCTGCCGTGATGCTGCCACCTGGACTGTACTCGTAGGTGGCGGTCTCGGCCAGCACGTCGTTGACAGTCAGATTGCCGGCTGTCGCAGAGTACAGAGCGATGAATGGCTGTGCGTACACTGTGTAGTAATCGCCGAGCGCTTCGATACTCTCGACGAGGTACGCCACAGTGTTGTTGTGACCTTCCGAGCCCATCACACGGTTGCGGCCTGCAGTGGCGTAGGCGATGTCTTCCAGATCTTGAGACTTGTCCGCCAGATTCGACTGCAAGATCGACGCCTGCAGTGCCGCAGAGTCGACGTACGGCAGCGCGGTGGCTGTCGAACCTGCTGAAGAGGAAGTCGATGTGGGATGTGCTGGCGGAGGCAGAACCTTCGTGGGCCACTGTGGCCTCGGAACATGATGCTATCAACTGACAGCGTCTGCGCAAGGAGCTTTCGCGCAGTGTCATCGCACCTTTGGCTTCCATGCGCCTGGATGGCCCTTCTTAGGTGACCAGCTTTTCTTCGGCCCACCTGGTGCTGCGGCCGCGAAACCAGCTGTAGCCAGCGCGAGAACTGTTGCGTACTTCATGACTGTCGATTGACGATAACAGCAAGAAATGAGATGGGTTACAACCGGCAAACAACAATGCGGATCACTGTACTTATGCCCTTGCAGAGGTTCGGCTCACGGCTGCATATGTAGCATGGCTCTGCTTGTTTTGATGCGCGTTGCGCAAGAGGGACCTGCGGTAGCTTGACGTGCCTGCAGCACATCATGCGCCGAGCACCATGGTGCCTTCTTGATGAAGACATGGTCCGTCAGGCCAAGAGATAGCACACTGGCGATACGACAAGACGTGGATGAGCAAGCATCTCCCCCGCTGCAGACGTCGATATCGCGTGAGGTAGGGGAGGACGACGTGATGCCAAGAGGTGGTATCGCATGTTCTCCGCTACGACGCTGCGAAGTTGATGGTGAGAGGCGGCGATTGATTGCGAAGCGGAGACGAGGTCTGTGGAAGGAAGGCGACAAGCCATTGAGCTCCGTTGCCAAGTAGACAACACCTTGGCGTTAAGGGCAGGGGTAGAAGCTGATCTGCGGACGTCACCTTGCTGTTGCAAAGACGTCTTTTGCACTTCAACTTTTCTGGGCTTAAACCCAGCTGCTGCGCGTGATAGAATGTAGAAGTAATCTCCTTACTCAACGCCTGTGCATCTTGAGACGCAACCCTCCCTCCCGGCGGATACGAAGTCCGCTACCGTCGAGAAGCGAGGGATCAACGCCTGTGGACAACGTCGCAGGCACTGCACTGTACTTAAGGCTACCATAGCAGCTATTGATGGATACTGCGATGATGATCGTTGCTCACGAGGATCAGGCAAGTGGAGGAGTACAACAGTGCCATGTAAGGCAGATCTCTCACAAGCACCTGAGCCCATTGTTATTATATCTGTATACCCAAGTCCCATCATCGACTTCACACCATGCAGATTCAATCCTTATTCCGTCCATCATTCAATCATAAGCCGGATTCAACCGTCACATCACTCAACTCATGCTCTCTGTCCACCAGCAAAGCCCGCAGCCTCGATCTTCCTGCGCAGCTCTACCATCTGCGCCACATACTGCCCGAACATGACCGTGTGCAGCTCCTTGAAGGTCTTCCCAAATGCCAAGATCCGGTCGATGGCAGCCACGATTGCGTCGCGATCTCCGCTTCCGATACGGACGCCTTCGCAGTGGATCTGTAGACTGTGGACAGTGTCAGTGCGGCGCCTGATATTAGGAAGAGAGGATGACTTACAGATGCCACATCATGAAGCTGCCAATCTGGTCTGTCGGCCGGAGCTTGGCGTCGATGATCTCCATCTTCTCCATGATCCTGCGTGCGATCTTCACGCACTTCTCTCGCTTCTCGTTCTCAGCGCGCACCGTCCGCAAGCCAGCAGGTCGCTCGATCGCAGCTTCTAGCTTGTGGTAATTGCGCTGCATCGAGTCCCACGCCTTCTGCATCGCTGTTCGGCGCTTGTCCGCGGCCTGAGTGCGACCGCGACCGCCAGTGCAAAGCGCGCATTTGCAGACAATGTCGTGGAATGAGAGAAATGCAGTGCGAATCTCAAGCATGTCGAAGGGCTTCGTGTACTGCACCGTGATTTCTTCGCCGACCTTGATGTCACGAGCTGCGCGGACCTGGATGATTGCGCCGTCTCGGGGATCATAGGACGACCAGATGTGCTGTTCAGCGCTGAGCATGCAGCTGTGATTGAGGCGCGAGGGGTCTTGGAAGATCGCTACCCAGTGCCGCTCGTCACTTTGGTAGTTGTGTGATTTCCCGTTCTTGGCGATGATGCTGGCCAGTCCCTTCGCGAGTTCCTCTTCCGACAATTCGGCGAGCGGATCCTCAACGCCTTCAAACCCACCATCCAGGGCAAACACGGCTTCCGTGCCAATCTTGTTGAGCTCATCGTCGTCGTCCGAGAAGTTCGCCACGCAGGAATCAAAATGCTCAATAATCCGAGAGGGTCCGTTTCCATAAGGATCGAAGGGGTAGAACTTAAGCAGTTCCTTCTTCGGAATCGTCCACACTGCTTGCTCCGTCATGATCAAGCTGCCGGAAGGAATATCCTTCGTGGCGAAGACGCCCAGTCCATGGAGAGGAGACTTGCGTATCTCGTAGCAGTCTTCGAGGAGCGGCATGTTGAGGATTGGTCGAATTTGGGCGAGACGAAGCGTAGGCAAGAGTGTGTATGGGTCTACTGCTGCAAATGCAGCTTCTATATCGGACATATCAGTGCACTTGTTCTCCTTGTCTTCTGGAGAACTTTCGTCCATTGTAGGTTGAGGGCTGGCAAACATCTGCCAAAGCATGATGGTCAAAGAGCCTGCCATCGCGAGGGAAGCTTAAGACTATGGACGTACAAAGAGTGTAAGAGAGTGTCAGATCAGAATCTCAACGGCTTAGGGCTGGCTGTGGAGCAGAGCCACATGTTCCCTAGTTGTCAGGATCCGTGCAAGCGCGTGGTAGTGGTTATAGTATAGAGACGAGTGAAGATACTGAAGGTGAAGGTCAAAGAGTTGTACTGTTCGCGTCTGTGCCGATCCGTGTTTGGTTTTGTAGTGTTGAAGACTAGGAAAGGTCTTAACGACGAACGAGAAGAACCCTAAAGGCAATCCTCCTCACATGAGTCTCAGGCATCGATAGCGGTGGTATCACAAGCTGGAACAGGGTTATACTGGCGCATGCTGGTATATCCGTAAGTAGGAAAGATGGAAGGAGGGTAGACTGTAAGGAAGAGGTAGACTGTAAGGAAGGAGCGACCCTGAAGCGGACGCCTAGGACATCTCCATTCTCCAGACTTCAGTCTTGAAGATACACACACTACCGCCGCCTGTCAGTCTCCTACCCATTCCACCATGGAGTGATCGCTCGTCCGACTTTAAAAGCCATGCTGACGACGCCGGCATAGAGGGCAGCTTGGGGCCCCAACATCGACGGCGGGACGCAGTGCGTTTTTCCCACAGCGCAGACTTGCTCGCCACAGCTGTGCTCCATAGCAGTCGCAGTCAGAGAATAAGCCGATGGAACAGAGAACGTGAGGTTGAGCGCTCACGTGCGCCTATGTCATACTCGCGCATCGCATATTTGTTGTTGTTCCATCGAGGAATGGAAGCGCAGTTGGAGTGGCCCAGCCCGACGCTCATTTCTGTCGAGCACCGTTTTACAGTCACTTATGTCAAGTAGATGATCTGCGCCAATGCAGGTACACGCGTGTTAGCGGTCGATCTTCCTCTCCACTCTCAACATCCGCAGCTACTCCATGCGGATTGGCGAACTTGGATATTGCCATGGAGGCATATAATGAGCGATACCGACGATGAGAAGCGATTTGACTGACCACGGTAGAAGTCTACCCATGGCAATCACAGTACGACAACAAACTTGATGTGTACCACCCTCGGCTGAGAGTCATGGCAAACAGCCATCTGCACTACTCCACGCGCGACCAGCGCATGGCGACACACGAGGGCAGCACGAGGCCAAGCACAACGAGGCGAAGTCGCATACGCTACTAGACGGTCCACATATACGCCGACGCGCTGACAGCCACCTGCTGTGGCCAGCGATCGGCAGTCGAGCTATTATCCTCATCTGCCAATGGCGAGTCGCAAGCGCCGTGCCCAAGCAGCCTGATCATAATAATCCAGCGGCACTTCGGTCAAGCGTTACTCTGGAAATTATCAACAGCGACCAAGCCTTGTAGCGTGGCAAATGGCATCAGGAAAGGCAGATGCCGCACCCTATGAGGTTGTCCTCCCATCCGCATTTAGCTCTATAGCAATTTCGTGCATAGCACTAGCGCGCGACTACCCCAGATTTCTGGCAACAGGCGAGATGAAGCCAGGGTAGCACATCTCCTTTATCCCTCCGCATTGCCTTTTGTTCCCTGTCGCTCGCACCCGTCTTGCATACCCTTCTCGTCGTCGCGCTCGAAGCTGTGAGTGAGAGGTTGCTGCCATTTCACTCGCTTGACAGCCTATTCCACCTGGAGCTTTTGCCTCCATTTCACTCATTGGAACCGATTTACTGAACGAAACTATCAACAATAAGAAGATCCGTCTATCCTTCTAATAGCACAAAGCCATTGACTAGCTGCACGCGTCGACTCCAGCCCCCGAGGAACTGCGACAACATAATCACGCGACACACAGCGCATAATTCCATCACTTCGACCCATCACATCGCCAGTGTGGATTCACTGGAACATTGTCGAGTACTGTCGCATTCCAGTCACAAGAGCTGACATCGACCGCAACAACCACCATCACTACAAGGCATCATTAGCAAGCCGCAATGAAGAGAGTCGCAGTCATCTTGTTGAGCGTCGCGGCGCTTGCGTCTGCTGCTCAACACCAACATCAACGCCACCACCACGTCGCGAAGCGCGACCCTACACCCGTCGAGGTTATCAGCGTACCTGGCCCAACCGTCATCGTGTATGAGCTGAACGGCCGATTCATCAGCGAGGGCGAAGTGAGGGAGGGATTGGCGAACGGGACACTGGTACTGGCGCAGAACGGTCAGCTTTCCTCAGCGCCATCATCGACATTCGTCGCGCCGGAGACGCAAGCGGCGTACGTTGCACCTCCTCCACCTTCGCCCACGTCTGAGTACGTCGCCCCGGTGACTACATCCGAGTCTACACCAGAGGCCGCGCCCATGACCGCGTCGAGCTCCTCCGAATACGTCGCACCAGCACCTACTTCGTCGTCATCCGAGTACGTCGCTCCTAGCCCGAGCCCATCAGCTCCTGCGCCTCCAGCAAACAAAGGCGGCAACGACAATGGACCCTCCGTCGGCTCGTCCGGTGGCTCCGGCGTCGACCAGGACTTCCCTGACGGACAACTCGACTGCAGCCACTTTCCCTCTGACTACGGTGCTGTGAACGTGCACTGGACGGGTCTCGGTGGCTGGACTGGCGTGCAGACACCCGAGACCACGAATGCCGGTTTCGCCAATATCCTGACTGCCATTCACGGCGGTGGCTGCACTGAGGGCTCCTACTGCTCGTACGCTTGCCCAGCTGGCTACCAAAAGGCGCAGTGGCCGACCACCCAAGGTGCAACCGGCCAGTCCGTTGGCGGTATTCTCTGCCAGGGTGGCAAGCTCCATTTGACCAACACTGCCATGAGCTCCAAGCTGTGCATGCCAGGTACCTCCAAGGTCGACGTCCAAGTCCAGAACAAGCTCAGCAGCAACGCGGCCGTCTGCCGAACTGACTACCCCGGTACCGAGGGCGAGACTGTCCCGCTCGACACCCAGCCCGGCCAGAGCTATCCGCTTACCTGCCCTGACGCTGACCGCTACTACAACTGGAAGGGCGGCAAGACGAGCGCACAGTACTACGTCAATCCCGCGGGCGTGTCGGTCTCCGATGCCTGCCAGTGGGGAAGTCCCGGTAACCCTTGGGGCAACTACGCGCCGCTGAACTTGGGCGTCGGCTATAGCGGTGGTCGTGCTTGGTTGTCTATCTTCCAGAACGCGCCGACTACCGACGCGAAGCTTGACTTCTCGGTGGAGATTGTGGGTGATAATGTTAGTGGGAAGTGCAAGTACAGCAATGGGCAGTACTGTGGTGATGCTGGGTGTAGCTCAAGCACGGGGTGCACTGTGAGTGATATAGTTCTACCGTTGAGATGATGACTTACTGACACTGCTCATCAGGTCTCCGTCGCGTCCGGCACAGCTACCTTCGTCTTCTCATAGATGCTATGCACGCTCCTCGCGTCAAGCAGACTGTTCGCCAAACTTTCCATCGCACCTCAGCCATCTTACCGGCCGGCCCGACTGCGCTCTCGATCTTGTTCATGATACCCTTGATGCATTGTCATTTCCGAGCGACTTGTCAATCTAGCAGCTCACGGCCGGCCCGAGCATCGCCAACGTTGTGTTCTTCGAGCTCCAGAGCTGGTGCCTTCTCTTTCATATGTGCGCTTCTTGACGGGAGAGGAGGGGCGATCGGGGAGGGGGAGCGTGATGTGTGCATATTTGCCGCCTTCTTGCGCTGCTAGCAATGTCTTCCCAGAGCACGCTCGGATGGTGGTTCGACGTGCTGGATTGATCTGATGGCTGCTGACTAAAAAGATGGCGAGGTCGAGACAATGTTGTACATAATGTCTTTTAGTTAATGTGATTTTGTGCTGCTCACCTCGACTCTATCCTTGATCAGTAATGGCCGTGTGGCTTTGACTGCCATGCGCGATTACTATCGCTCGATTGCCAGCAATAATCGACACGAGCATGGCGGTTTGACCGGAAGGTAGTGTGCATCGAGACTTGGCCGCATCTCGACTGCCACCCCACTTCAGACTTGGCCTGCGGACTTCGACCCCAGGCATCACACATATGGACACTGCTTGAATGATCTTCGACTCCCAAGCTCTCCTTGGTGATGCGAGCATGATCGCAATGACTCGGAGGATCTGATCAGACCTCGGACAGGTCCGTTGGGCACTACAACAACGACTCAAGACCCAATCTCTCGCAGACATGGCCCAAGTCCCCGAGAAAGTGCTTTCCTGGCTCTACAGTGTGCTCCACGTAGGTACTTCACTCCCCACCAATCTACACCCTCCCCTCTCACTCACACAGAACAGGAATATCAAGACCCCCAACGCGTCTACTCTGACATCGCCCACACCCTCGCCTCCTTCCCCTCCCTCAGCCCCCGAACTGAAGTCTACACCTACGAGACCGGCGGCTCCGCACTCCTCACCACAGTCTCTGGCACCCTTCCCGTAGACTTCAGAGGTACGCCCTACCGCTTCCCAGTCAAGCTATGGATCCCGCTGTCCTACCCGCAAGAAGCGCCTATAGTCTACGTCACGCCTGGGAAAGAGATGCTGGTGCGGCCTGGGCAGCATGTTGGGGTGGATGGGAGGGTGTATCATCCGTATCTGAGGGACTGGAGCGGGATGTGGGATCGTGCTAGTGTGGCGGACTTCCTTGGCTATCTGCAGCAGGCTTTTGCGAGAGAGCCGCCTGTGATCAGCAAGGCGCAGCAGCAGCAGTATAGGCGGCCGAGTCCTCCCAGAGGTCAGCAGCTACCACGGAATCAGGGTGCTGGACCGCCTGTACTGCCGCCGAAGCAGCTACCCGGCGCGGCACCGCCTGTGGAGATGCCGGCTGCTAGTACGCCGCCGCCTAGACCACCGAAGCCGGGGGAAGAGCCCGTGTATGCGCCGAGGATGTCTTCGAGGGATTTGCAGAGGGATGGGCCGCCATTGCCACCTTTGCCAGGTCAAGCATCGCCTGCGGTGCAGCACCAGAGAGCGCAGTATGCTGGTCCGAACGGTCATCCTACTCATAATCAGCGACCACATGCTCAATGGCAAAGCAATGGTCAACCACCTCCTGCTCCCCATGCGCAACAAGCTCAGCCGCAGATGTACAGACCACAGCGAAATGAAAGCCCTGTGTCGCCAGTCGAAGCTCCGCATGGCTATGGAAGCCACCGTGCAAGGCATACCAGCCAAGCAGCGCAGCCAGTGTACGACCCACGGTATGCACCAGGTCAGCCAGGTCCCCTACGACAGCCAGGACCAGCTATGCCACCACCGCAGACACATCCGCAGCCACCGGGTCAACGATATCAAGGTCAATACCCGCAGTCACACCCGCAAGGTCTACGGTACGCGCAACAATACCCTCCCCAGCCGAAGTCCCCGCAGCCACCTCAAGACCTCCTCTCCGATCCCTTCGACATCCCCATCCTGACTTCCGGTCCTGCCGCACCAGCTCCGCCGATCCCGCCAAATCCCGAGCGAGAACACCTCCTCCACGCCATCTCCAATATATTGGTCTCCCAAGCCCAAGCCGCCGTCTCCCGAAACCTCGCCGCCATAACTCCGCTGCAGGCCCAGCACTCCGCTCTCCTCGCTGCCCGCGCAAATCTCCAAACCGAACTCACGGCCCTCTCCCACCTCGATCAAAACCTCGCTTCAAACGAGTCCATCCTCTACAAAAGTATCGCCGACTGCGACGCCCGCATCACCGCTTCCAAGAAGAAGGCCCTTCCGCCTGTCGACGAGGTGCTCGTAGCGCCTAACCTGGTTAGTCAGCAGCTTTGGACGCTTTGTGCGGAGGAGGCGGCGGCTAGGGAGGCTATGGAGGCTCTGCAAAGGGCGCTTGATAAGGGACGGGTGGGGGCGGGCGAGTTTGTGAGGCTTATGAGGGGGTTGGGGAGGGAGAGGTTTGGGAAGATGGTGCTTGCTAGGAAGTGCGCTAGGGGGTTGGGGCTAGAGGTGGGGTGAGGGACTGTCTGAGCGTGTCACGAAACATCAGCATCACGCGCAGGTCTGTACCAAGGTTCGGTACATGTGAGCACTGGCTGTGGCAAACGAGGTCATCGTTGAAACGAGTCATTGAGGTAATCTACGAATAACTGCCTGATCCTCCCCTTTCCCAACGTATGCTGCCTATTCAACTGCGTGAACTGTCTTCTCAGTCTCTGCAGTTGCGGCAGCGATGGTAGATTCGTTGGCAACTCCACCACACTCCCTTCGACTTTAACCTCGCCTCCAGCCTCACCCTGATGATCCGAAGCCCACGTCGTGATCGCGGCGATGACTTCCGACGTCGTCTTATCGAGCTCGTACAGGTAGTCTTGCTCCGTAGCCGGCTTGAGCACAGTCGCTGCATTCGGCCTCACGACCTTCGATTGCCCATCACTGCCTACCATAGCCTCCCAGATTGCATCGTACCGCGGCTCCGCATCATCAAAAGGCACGGTAAAAAGCGGTGCGTCCCAGCGACTCATGCCATTCGGCTCCTCGTACCTAAACACCAAATTCTCGAAAACCTCAGACTCGTAGGGGAGACCCTCAGGGGCGGACTTGGCAGCATCGTTGAACTCCCTGCACTTCTCGCCAGGTGTGCCTACATGCACGACGCAATTCGGCGTCTGCACGGCTTTGGCGTCGCAGTACAACTGGTACCGGAAGCCTTTGATGTAGTTCAATCCATCGGCTATCACGATCGTGTCGCGGGTTAGGGTTCGTTTTATGGCTGAGGTGAGCGCTGCGCGGGCATCCTTCTCGGCTCGCGCGGTGGCGTAGACATTCCGATCAAGGCCTAGGGTGTCGTCGCTAATGTGCTCGATCTTGAGGCGCTTAATACGAGGTTCGTCGGAATTGGCGATACGGGTGGAGAAATTGGCGATTAGTTGCTGGCTGCGGTGGGTTTTGCCTGATTTTGGGTAGCCGGAAAGCAATATGAGCTACGAGATCATGTCAGTGTTGGCGATCGACTATCGAGGCCGTGGTCCTCATGGCTCACCGGCATGATTCTCGAAGATGATCTGGTTTCGTTCTATCTACTGGGCATGTTGCGACGAACAAACCCAAATGGGAAAGCCGGCTTTGGCATATCTCGCTAGAAGTAAGTGCCGATGTACCCGATTTCAGCCGATGTCACAGTTATGCCTCAGGTTTTCGACACATATGCATACCACATCTCCACGGCTGCGAATCGCCAGTCGTACGAAGCATGACGTCCATCGTGCTTGCCCAATGACTTTGTTAGTTGCTGAAGGCGACTCTCATCGAACAAATTCTCTGCCACGTGAGCTCATTCATGCAAGGAGCAAGAACACCCCGTGGGGTTCGTGGGTCGCACGGCAGTCAACAAACGTTCCGGCTATTTTGCCTAGGTTGTGGGGCGAAGAAGAAACAGTATTGCCATACTGTCCACGCCCTTATGAAACGACAGATTGACCGGTCGACTCAAGTCCATGGCCCCCGTGGAGATCGCTGTATCAAAAGCACCTCCACAACCCATCCACAACGGAGCCCAGGCAATGACTGCCGCATCCTAATTCAGCCGAACCTCGCTCATATACCCGCAGATCCGACACCCCACGCCTCCATCTCACACACCCAAGCCCACAGAATCCAAAGATCTTCGATCTCGACCGCACACGGCTGATCCTGAGAAACCGGGGAAGCGCCTTCTGGCGTTTTGACTGGTCTTGGCCAGCCCACGCAGTTTGGTCTTGGTCGTTGCGAGAGGCCGCCCTTGCGCTACGTATCTGCGTTGTGGCTTTTGCCGGTCACTGATGAGATCGAGGCTGCCGTGTTGTCATTTGCATGTCTTGGAGGCGTCATCTATTTGCTACCAGCAGCCTGATAAGTATTATATTTCGCAGTAAAACTTTCTGTCCACAACACACGTGCAAACCTCATTCGGCAATCCGCTGGCAGTTGCAGGAATCCGACTTCCTTCATCAAAGCTTATCCATATTCCCGAGGTCCTCCCACCAGCAGTGACGCTGTTGCCGTCAGAAAGCGATCAGCACCTCGGAAGCAGGACCGTCTGACAGCCTCTACTTGCGAAACCGCCTCTCCAAAGGATCATGGACTCATACCCATCTCGCCCTTACACTCACAGCCAACGACCCTCGTACCCTCAACTCTCCACGCAAACCTCATCAGCCTCGTCCTCGGCCTTTCAAAGCTCCTCAAGCCTCAACTCGATCGCCTCACCAAACTCAGCACACCCATCCTCCCGCCTCAACATGCCACCACAAGGCTACACGTCCGCACCCTTACCCTCCCCCTCCAGCGCACAGTCACAGCGAAGTTACTTCGGCTCGATAGGCGGTTCGACACAAGCCTCACACCCTTCGTCACAGCAGAGTCGATTACCGGCGCAACAGCAGCAAGCTTTTGTCGGACAGAGAGGGAATGGTGCTGGGGCTACTGAGACGACGCCATTCTTGAAGGACTTCAATCTTGTGGCGGAAGCGGCGAAGAGGGCGCAGATGGCGTGTTTGATGAGGGATATGGGGGATGTAGAGCTGTAAGGTTGGTTGAGAGGCAGCTGCAGTGAGGGTCATGGGCGTAATGATGGTATATGAGTGCAGATTTGAGCGCATTGCGTTGGGAGTTGGGATAGGCATACTATGCGAAATGGGTACCGGTGGCGACGATGGTTCGGTCGCACCGTCGAGGCTTGGGCATTACAGGGCGTTTTGAGGAGAGATTTCGCGAGGATCCTGTGCGCTTTGGACGGGCATCTTGTCAGACGAGCCGACGGACGTCGATAGAGGGCTCGGAACAGCAGCTGATCAGTCAGTAATATGCTACACTACTTACCGTACGTTCACTGATGAGCTGTCAAACAGCTGATCTCCACCATTGCGTGAAGATAGAGCATGAGCATCAGACCACGCTGGTGTCGTATACGTGTAGGCACCTGTAATGGTATAGATTATGGATATAATGTCAGTGTTGCGCCTGATCGTTGCTGCTGCCTCCCAATGCGCTGAAGCCTTTCGAATGGATATTAGGCCTCGTCAGCTGTGATCGGATCATTCTACACGATCACGATAATCTCTTGCGACACTCGTGAAGTAGCCATGATCGAAGCGTTCCCTATATAATGCTTGTCGTGGCAAAAGGCCTATGCCCCGGAGAGCTTCATCTCGCTTGCCGGCGCGCGAGATTGCTGACCTAACCCACGCACCGCGCGCTTCCGCGAAGCCATTGACCGTCATCCTGTCCTCGAGTTGTCACGTTGTTACTTCACCGATCTCGTAGACTGCCATTCCATATACATTACCAGCGTGCGCCAGCCATACCGCGAACCCGCGAGCTGCCGACTGGGATACGCCAGCTGTGGAGGCTGAGCTTGACGTCTGACAGCTACACCACACGTCAGACTCCGGACAGCGCCATACTTCAGACGATCGCTATCGAGCATCTCTTAGTGTTCTGTGTGCGACATCATGTCGGGGTATAATCAGTACAGCGGGTATGGCGGGAACCCATACGGCGGCGAGGCGCAGGGCGGTTATGGAGGTGGCAGTGGAGCGGGAACCGGCGCAGGAGCTGGGGCAGGAGGGTATGGATCGTCGAACCCATATGGCTCTGAGAACCCATATGGCGGCGGATATGGCTCGACGGCAGTGAGTGCCTACGCGCAATGACATAGTACAGCAATTCACTAATACCCGCACAGCAACAACCCTCAGCAGGCCTCCAAGCACCTCCCCTCCCACACCAAGCATCGACCTACAGCCAGCAGACCGAAGCTTCCACTTACTCCTCGCCTCAACACGACGTCCCCTTTGCCGGCCAAAATGCTCCGCCAGTCCCAGCTGTCCCGCAAGGGCACACAGAATACGTCCAACCCTCCAGCACAGTCCTCTCAAACCCGGACTTCCTCTCGCGTGTGGAAGCCGTGAAAGCCGACATCCGTACCCTTACGACGCACGTCTCGCAGATCGCGTCCCTGCACCAACAACAGCTCTCCTCCGCCGACTCTGGCTCCGCGTCCCGCTCGCTAGAGAGCATGGTCACGCAGACCCAAGTGCTGAACACGAGTATCAAAGACCAGATCAAGTTCCTCGAAAGCGACGCGGCGCGGAGTAAAGGGAATCAGGTGAAGGACACGCAGATTCGGCAGTTGAAGGGGAGTTTTACGAAGCAATTGCAGGAGTTTCGGCAGGAGGAGGCGAGCTATGAGAAGAGGTATCGCGAGCAGATTGCACGGCAGTATAGGATTGTAAATCCCGAGGCGAGTGAGGGCGAGGTGAACGAGGCCGTGAACGCGGATTGGGGGAATGAGGGAGTTTTCCAGACGGCTGTAAGTTGTGCTGTGTTGCCTTCGAGGGAAAAAGTCGCGGCGTTCTGACCTATTTCATGCAGCTCAAATCCAACCGCAGCGCCACAGCCAACACAGTCCTCGGCGCTGTCCGCGCGCGCCACAACGACATCCAGAAGATCGAGCGCACCATGCTCGAACTGCAGCAACTCATGGAAGACCTCGCCTCCACGATCGTGCTCCAAGACGCGCCGATCCAGCAAATCGAACAGCACACCGAGAACGTCAAGCATGATACTGAGGCCGGGAATGTGCAGTTGGATAAGGGCATTACGAGTGCGAAGCGGGCGAGGAAGCTGAAGTGGTGGTGTTTCTTCATCTGCATTGCTATT
>KZ111145.1:1610916-1676360 GCA_002077045.2 Rachicladosporium sp. CCFEE 5018 | reverse complement strand
TGCATGTACTTCATGTGGCTACCCTTGGACCGTGTCAGACCCTGGTAGATGATCGAGATCATCCGATTCTCGTCCTCGGGCTGGACCTGGGCGTCGTCTCGAGCATTTCGGGCATCAGCTCCGACGCGTATTTCGCGAACGTCGTCGATAAAGAACGATTTCGCAGAGTTGGTGGGATGCCAGCAGACTCGCGCGGCATTCGTATCAAGCCATATTTTGATGCGTTTGGTCTTCTTAGCAGAGATCTTGTCGCACCAAGTGCCCTGCTCTAGTACAGCGTGTATCGCAGGCGCGATGCCGCCTTCGAATCCCGAGAGCACACTCGATGCGTTGCTTGGTCTGGGAAGCAAGATCCCAAGACCATCACTTCGAGAGATAGGAGAGATCTCGGTCTCCTTTGTCGGCGGTAGAGGCTCGCAGTCCGAAATATCTTGATCCGCATCGGATGCTCCGTTGCTGTCACTACGGCGACGCATGAGTACAGGTCCAGCACTTTGATCCCGCATACGCAGGTTGTGCGTTGTCGAAGCCCGGCGCCTGAGCCTGTTAGAAGCGCCACGCGACATTCGACGAATAAGGCCAGGGCTCCTGCCCGCTGATATCGCCTCGGCCATGGAATTCTGTGGTACGGTGCGTGTGTGTGGTGAATGTGATCGGTCATGGAATGGCCTCACGGAAGGAGCAAATGGCGACATTGCTATGTTTGCCTGAGGCGAGGCGTCTATTTCTTGCGTAAGATCTCGCATCGATGGTTGGCGATGTCGAAGCATCGACTTTTGCATTGATGGACTACTCCTAGCAGAGGAAGCAGCACTGTTGGCTCCGGTAGCCGACGCTGGTGTCACTGTCATGGCTACTGCAGTGTTGATGAAAGGTTTGATCGGACCTGCGATCTGTGCAGATGATACTTCAGATTTGTCTACGGTGGGAGACGTGCCGTTTGGTCCATCCTGTGGAGACATATGAGCCGGGAAGGCCAGATTCATGTCGAGTATGTGAGAGAGTGTGGCGGTCTTGCGAGTCGCTATGAATCGGCTTGACGACGCATGTTGAACGCCTTCCTGCCTCGCTACTACACAAGCAGTTGCACAGAGGTTGCCTTCACAGGTATGTCGCGTTGCAGGTCAAGTGGGAGCGCGGTGTGATTAAACGATCAGACCCACGCCAGCGCGGAGCTGTATTTGGCCTACCTGAGGCACGCGTGCGGATACTTGACGCCGGACGCCGTAGACGTGCGTCGCTGCGCAAGAGAGAATGGCGCTGCCTGCAGCTCGTGTTTTGGGCAGGTAATAATGCGTTCCTGCGAGGCGAAGTGCAGGGTGGGGTTTGGTTTACCGCGCTGCTGACAATGCTGGCGCTGAGCGAAATAGTGGTTAGTGTGGCCTAAATATCCTGTTTGTGTTGTCGCGTTCGGGTTGCTGTTAAGGAGCGTATGAAGTCAGACAGCGTGCGAAATTGTTCCAGGGAGCGTAGTGGGTGATGTAGTGAGCAGCAGTAGTCAGGGAGGATTTTCAGAGGTGAGAGTTTGTCGTGCCGAAGGCGCAAGCTTGGACTTCGAAACGAGGCGGCAGTGAAAAGGAAGGCACAACCTCGTCAAGGTCAGGATTGACAAACGGCTGAACCTCAACTCGTCAATTCACTTGGCTGCCATAGCATGACAAGCACAACGATGCCGGACATTCCGACGACTCCGCTTGGGGGATCAGTGTCAGCATGAGCGAGCGGCTCCCTGGTGGAAGAGCGGGTTTGCGACAGCGCTTGGCCGGTTGAGCCACATTTGCCTTTGTCCGAGTCCAGGTACCCGCAGCTTCAACCCACGCTAGCTGACCGAGTCGCGAGAGAAGATTCGACGATGCGCGCGGACCGACAGATGTGACAGGGTGTACGTCACCATTACCTTGGGCAAGGTGAAATGTGCGGCAGCGAAATTAAGGATCGCAGATACTCGTCTCGAAAGGAGTGTGCGCTAGCAACAAATTCCGCTCCTCCACGATGAGACATGCTGATCTTGCCCTACAGCGCCACAGGCCCGGCGGCATTATTGGGCACGCGGCTTGTGATGGGCTTGTGAGCAGCGACGTGGCATTTCGCATCCTTCTCCGCAACTCTCACAAGACATGCACCTCACCCCACGCGAAGCACTACGAGGCCTCGTGTACGTGCAGCAACTATCCGAGCCGCATCACAAGAAACCTGCCAACGCACCCCACACCGGAGACGCACATGGCGTACATCATCCTGACGTGCGCTATTCGTGCCTTCATGCGAAGGAGATGCTCGCGTTGGAGCTCGCAGGCATCAGATTGTTGACCCGTCAGCATCCGCAAAGGATGCTGAAATGAGTGAAACTCGGTACTGAACTCCGAGTACGGCAGAATACTGCGCCTCAATCGCGACAGGGCTGCGTGAAGGACGAGATGCTGGTTCGCAGCATCCCAGCATGTTGGCGCAATCCACTCAAGTCCCGGGACACGGCATGCAAAGAAGCGAAAACACCGTGATGGCCAAGACTGCATGCCTGTGCCAATCAAACAATTCCCCCTCCTCGTATTCCCACCTGACGAAAGATGGTGATGCGCACTTCCCCACCGCGCCATAATGCTGGCAAATATAGACTTCACACTTCTCACCCACGAGCCACACCGACACCGACCGTTGCGAAACTCTGTCTCAAACTTCGTGTCCCCACAGCACTAGCCGTAAATGCCGAGCCAGGATTGGATTTCGGTCTCCTAACTGCTGTCAATTATTTATCACTTCGCTCCTCGTTCAGGTGAAAGCAATCACGTTGCCACGCCGTCAGCTGCTGCTCTATGCTTGGATACTGCTAGCTACACAATCCACCCACTCCATCCGCAGCACAAGCTCCCAGCTCGTTCATTCGACAGTCCTCCCTCGGAGGTTCACACTCGCGGTGGGCGCGACCGGGGTGCCCGCCTTGTTTGATGCCCGTCATGCACGCGATTCCTCGGTCAAGTGGTGGACATGCCTGCGCCGCTCACACGTCTCTGGCTCCTTTCAAGGCCGCGCGGTGCCGTGACTCGCATGTCTCGGTAGATCCTGATCAGATCCTTGGAGAGGTGCAGTCATCATCCATGTGCCGTACCACGATCAACCACTGTCTGTTCAGGTGTAAAGCTCGGACGCGTTACATGCCGAGATGCAACACCATCTATATACATCTTTCGCGACAATGTCTGAGATCGCATTGAGCCGGAAGCGAGGCTGAGTTTGACAGCGGTCGCCTCGATGTCGTGCGACAGCAGTGTGGCCTACGGACGCAGCACTCTTGCCGGCACCGAGACAGCATGCAAGGTGTCGAGATCTCTACACTGGAGACAAAGTCGTTCGCCATCATCACTAATGGCATTTTCAACGAGATCGCGAGACTCTATGACTGCGCACGCATTCGGCCTAGCTCACAGTCTCATGCTGTGCTGACGCACGGTACAGCACGAAGGTGTATGCCGCATAAGAGAGGGTCGGCTGACGTTCGAGTCGACCAACAAGCCATGCAATACTCCACAGCAACTAGGTAGACAGGTCTTCATGCACTCCACGCTCGTTCGCACCTGACGGCAGAGTCGGCAAGCTGCATGTGTTACTTATGCACAGGGTTCGATGGAGCGCCTACATGAAGCTGCGCCCACGCGCATGTCCTGGCATACAGAGGTAGCACAGCATGCAGTTGCCTAGGGCGGGGTTAGAAGTTGTACTTTGTGTAGCAGTAAGGTGGGACATGGTAAACCACCCATGCGTGTGCGAAAGTGGTCTATGATGCTTCGACACAGCAAGGCAGGCGGGCAAATCCTCGCACAATCAAGATGCATCAATCATGTCGAAAGGTACCATACCTACCCACTCTCACACAAGAACAAATTCGTGCTCTTCCATGCCTCGATCTGCCAGTCCTTGATCTTCAACTATCCACCAACCGTAGCGTCCACGTAGGCTTTTACCAATGCCGATGCGCCGTGTACACTTCCAGTCCTGAATCGGATTGCGGGATGCAGCTTCCTGACGGTTGTTCGACTCGCAGCAGCACCAGAAACACGGCCTGTACAAGCGGCATCCACCGGACAAGATGGTATTGCGAGGGATCGAGGTCGGCATCCCCGACTGTGTCGAAAACGAAGCACATCAGATCGCCTGATAACTGGTTCTTGAACAGGGGACCTCGATCAGGCGTGTCATCCCGTCCTTGGTCTGGGACACGTTCTTCGTCCATGTTGACCGATAGCTCCAGCTCGACATCTTTCCGTTTCCTATAATTCGTCGACATCAACTGGAAGGCCGGGTTGAGATATGCTCTCAGACGCATGCGGCCACTGCTGACTTGGCCAAACTCGAAACCGATGTGTTCTGTGCGAATGTCGAGTACCTCACCGTGCCGCTGTGACGCCGTTGAGGGTCCTCGAAAATTGAGAGAGACATACTTATAGTCGCAATGGCAATCGATGCTTGCCCAGCTCCAGCTAGGTGCGACATACATCTCATCTCCGACTTGCGCTCTGGGAGATGCTGCTGGGAGTCCGTTGCTCGTGCGCCAGCCAAGTTGCGCCCAAAGATTCGATGACCACAGCCCGGCGTAGTATCTTGTCCCTGGCACGGCGATTTCCTTCGCAATAGCACTCACGGCGATTAACTTATCAGTCTGTCGGGTCAACTTGAGCGCACTATACTCCTTGATAACAGTCTCCCACGATGCCTCGACTGACAGTTTCTTAGGGATTTGACGCGGGTAGTTGTACTCTGATCGGGCCGTCCAATGCGTGTGCAACGAAGATCTAAGCGACACATTTGGACTATCAGATTCAGAACGTTCCATCTGGCGACAGTACCATGCCATTTGGTTTTGCCGGAATCCAAGCATACGTCGGGCGAACGTTCTCTCTTGATACACCCATGCCCGTGAGTTGAGAGGCTGGGCTGGCTCATGTACGTCTTTCCACACGATAGTAGACCGACCGAGAAGGCGGCACTCTTCTTGACGACTGCGCAGTCTAAGTCCCACCTCGCCTACGGCATGGCCAAGGATCGAATCAAAATCTGCAGTGAACCCGAACTCACAATACGCGTCTCTCTCTGCGAAGAGGAACCCAGCCTCATCAGCGGCAGCTTCGAGTGCGGCAATGTTGAGTGCAGCGCTCTTGTACACGTCGCTCATGGCCGCACTCTGTTGCTGCCAATCCTCGGGGCTATCTTGTACTATGCAAAGATTATCGATCCAGATGTAGTGGAAACCAACCATAGAGGCGACTTGTATGGCATGCTGCATTGATTTTGCAAGAGTGGCCCACGGTAACCGTATGCGCCATACTTCCAGATTGTCCCGAATCAGGACTATCCTTCCATCTTGCGGTAGTGCAGGATCAGGTGGCGGGCCCCAACAGTGTGAGAATGAGGCGTACTGCACCGGGCCATCAATCTCATGATTGAGAATAAGGCGACATCTCGTTGCATCTTCCTGCCATGT
This sequence comes from Rachicladosporium sp. CCFEE 5018, assembly GCA_002077045.2. NCBI lineage: Eukaryota > Fungi > Ascomycota > Dothideomycetes > Cladosporiales > Cladosporiaceae > Rachicladosporium > Rachicladosporium sp. CCFEE 5018. The sequence continues at coordinate 1,670,884 of KZ111145.1, read as the reverse complement.
GATCAGTCGACCAGGAGTATAGTTGCTGTCCTCGCGACAGGCAGTGTGAGCGCCAGCACATTCCTGGTACCACTTCTTCATCAAAGCGGTGTCAGGTGTTGTGGACTTCACGTGTGTTGATGGGACCCTCAAGAAAGGTGCACTGCTACCGAAATTTCGGCCTCGATAAAACTCGAAGCCGCCCAAGTGTATGCACCGCTCAGCGTCGAAAGTGATAGCTTGAGATCGGTCATTAAACTTGATAGCTTCAAAGCGGATATATACCGCTCCGTTGCGGCTCTGCTCCTCGAATGTCACGCACCAGACCCAGTAGAATCGATAGACAGCTCCCCTCCTCAGCGGCCTGTCTAGTGATAATCTTTCGGCATCCAATGCAAGTCGAAGGCCTCGCTCAGCCTTGCGGCAAACGGGGCATTCATCTCTGCTCCCAAACGGCGAGTGCATCAGCTGGAAGTTCGTGATACGGTGCCCGCCTCCCCATAGTTCGATGACACGCGAGAGGAGTGCGAGACATAGTGTGCACAGTGGCCACCCTCTACTTATTGGTGGGGAAGTGAGTGTCGGCGGGAATTCGAACGGTATAGGCTCCTCAAACTTATCATCGTTTGATGTAATAAGGAAACGATCTGGCGGCCACGAAGCCACCGCCCAAGGAATCAAGGGGTGTGAAGCGGAGATACTGCTGTCATATTCGCACGAGTATCGATCTCCGTACTACTGCTGGCTTTGACGCTGAGCTCGCACGCGGCGCCTGTGAAGCATTCGGTCTTCGGCTCGGAGTCATGCTCGATCAACTGTAGTGTCTTGTCAACGAACCCATCCTGTATCTATCGCGTGAGCAGATGATGCGGCACGAGCGCGGTGGATGAAACGCAGATGAAGTGAGCTGGCGGAAGTGCACCTCCAAGCACTGCACGTGGTAGCTCGAGGTTATCGCGGCTGGTCTCTTCTCATCCCAGTATGACAGACAAGGGTACGTATCGGTCTAGTCTACCGAGAGGTCTTGACCTATAAGTGTCGCAGGTGTGCCCAACATCTTCGTGCAGCAGGCGTCCATGTCCCCGCCTCAGAATGCAATGCGCTTAGTCATGCCTGGGTGCACCCGACGACTTGGACTCCACCTCCAATGAGCAGAAGTGGCTCACACTCGATACAGCATGATGCGAACCAAAGTTGAAATGCGCCATCTAGCATAGCCATCTCACTAGTCGGTAGGTGCTTCCAATTGAACGAATGTCGCAAAATCCCCACATTCACCCAGTATTATCTTTTCATACGATTACACCTGGCGCCTCCCTTTCATGATCCCACTCGGAATCCTATCTCGTGCTACTGCACCAAGTGCAAAATCATGTCAATGCCAAACAATCACCCGTATCCCATCCCCGCCGGCGTCCACGCTGTCCCACTTCATTCTCTGGAAATCCGGGCTGACAATGAGATCGACGAGATCATCCTCAACCCCGGCCCAATCGTCAACGACAAGAATGTCTGGATGTTCTGGCACTCCTCCTTTGCTTCAATGCACCCTTACACGCAACGAAACGTCCGCGCCTGGCATCGACGATTCTCACGCGCTGGCTGGGTCATCCGCGTTGTCGACCGCTTGTTGGGCTCGCCTTCGAACGTGGCCAAGTATCTAGACGTCAAAGACCCAGGAACGTTCCCTCAAGCCTTCATCGATGGAGTCATAGGCGGCGATCACTCGGCTCAACATACTTCTGATCTCGTCCGTTGGCCACTGCTGCTCAAGTATGGCGGTGTGTACGCAGATGTAGGGCTCATGCAGATCGGGGATCTGGATAAGCTGTGGAACGACACAGTGGCAAACACAGCGAGTCCATGCGAGATCATGACCTACAACGCTGGCGATGTCAACACCCGCGACTTAACCAATCACTTCCTATGCGCCAAACCCAACAACCAGTTCTTCGCGCGATGCCACCAGCTCTTCCTCGCGCTGTGGGCTGAAGACGGAGGAGAGTCGAGCACCGAAGGCATGTCCAGAAGTCCGCTGCTCGCGGGCGTGCCCCTCATCGGTGCTGATGGCGACATGTCTTTTGAAGAGAACGGCAAGCGAGTGCCGCACGACGAGGCTTGCAGATTGCTGACAGACTACATCACACAAGGCCAAGTCATGAAGATGGTCATGGGCTGCATCGACGAGCAAGATCACTGGAATGGAACGGAGTACGTCGCGAAGCATGTATACGCTATGGAGTACATGCGTGGTTCGCAACTCATCAACGAGAAGACGGCGTGGGATGGCAACTTAGCGTTCGAGCTCATGTCGTTGTCGCTGCCGGATGAAGGCGAGAGCGAGACTGAGAAGCAGGCGCAGGCCAGAGACATCGTGGAGAGCTGCTTATCACAGTCATTTGGCTTCAAGCTGGCTCATGGTCTCATCCTTCGCTTCCTCGGTCCTACCCTCGGTTCCTTGTGGCGAGCGAATCCTGGGTCTGATGACGTGCCGTACACTTATGCGCACTGGCTACGGTATGGCATTGCGAATTGGTGTCCGGATGATATACCCCCGAGACTGGACTTCGCTGTTGCGCAACCTTTCAAGCGGGGCAGCCTGTTGCGACCATGATGAAATCCCCAACGAGACCTCCTTTGTGGTGTTGCTATTACTGCAGCCCAATGATCATCGATGAAGAACGAAACTCGGAGTTCAGATATCAGTAGAATTCACAATACACCCATAGAAAGCTCATATTTCACACCTCTTCCATGCTCCACCTCACATAACCGAACACCCATCCCTAGCCGCAGTCCCATACTTCAACACATGATCGTGCATCAGCGCCTCCGTCCTCTCGAGCACGTCCTCCAACGCCTCCTCGATTGTCGGCTTCGCCTCACCCCTCAATATGATCTGCACTTCGCTCTTGCTCGTAGTCCGCTTCGTGAGCAGTGCATAGTGCAGTCCAGCGTTCACCGTCGCAGAAGCCCGGCCTTTGCTGAAAGCCTGGCTCTGAGCCCTGAGATCGGCTTTCACGTCTGGGGACCAGGTCGGGATGATTGAGGTGGTGGAGGGGAGCCTCGCGACAACGACTTCAATGTGGTCGGCGCGGGAGCGTTCTTCGTTGTTGCGAGGCTTGAGGATGGAGGCGTTGGCTATGATCTGAGAGCGGAGATCGTTGATGGTGCGGAGGGTTGGGGTGGTTGCAGCGGAGGGCGCGGTGTAGGCTGGAGGCTCCATCTCTCCGGTTGTACGCTTTTGCAGTGGCATGTGAGGCGGGCGATAAGATGCGACTGACAGAAAGGAGGACGGTAGTGTTGCAAAGGAATTGATGGCGGCAGGATCATGGAGGCTGTGCTGCGTCGATACTTACCGTACCTAGTTTCTGCCTCTTGAAATGCGCAGTAGCTTGCGAACGTACGGCGACTTGCCTTACATGCGAGATCTATGGCAGCGAGATACTGAATACGAAGGGCTGTCTCCGAAGTGGAGGAGAGGAGGTGTTGCTCGTGCTACCAGCGAACGTCTCAATGAAGGTACGGCGGTCCGTGCTCCAGCCTTGGGTCGATTGCCAGTCCTTTCATGATTTTATCTATACAACTTCTCTTCTTCGGATCGACTCATGTCCAGCGGAAGATTGTCCAGCTGTTCGTCATGGAGGGTGGGGCATGTGACTCGCTATTCGACACTGGTGTACACGATTGTAGCAGTATGAGGCCGACCTGCGCAGAGCTCACCGGTTCGATGCGTGCAGTTGCACAGCGCGATGCTGCAGGTAATTAGGCCGCTACGCGCATCTCATTGGTGTAGATACGCCACCACCCTTGTGGTGTTGCACAATTGTAAGTGAAGCGCAGCCTTGTGTTGGAGTCATTATTAGTGATGCGACAGCTTGCCTCTGAAGTAAGGTGTTGGGGTCGATGTTATCTCGAAGCCGAACAGGCAGGAAGAACTCAGTGTAGTGGTCTTGGGCAAATTCTGGTATAGGATCATATTTAACGATATGGCAAAGCAAGGCTACGGCCTCCTACCCCTTGTCGTGCCGGGCGAAGCTATCGTGGAGTGAGTATCTAGAAGACCACCATCCTGCTCGGCCAAAGAACACACCACTTAACCATACTACAGCATCATCTTCGTGCATGGTCTTACGGGCGATAGGGAACTGACCTGGACACACGAGAGGACGACAACCTTCTGGCCGAAGCATTGCTTACGGCATAACTTTCCTCAGGCTCGCATCTTCACTCATGGCTACAACGCGAACATCCGCAGCAAGGGCACTGGCATCATCAAGGACTTCGCCTACGACTTACTCCATGGGATCCAACATCATCGCTCCCAGGATGGTACAAGTGACCGCCCCTAATCTTCATTGCCCACAGTCTTGGGGGCCTGCTCGTAAAACGCGCTATGCTTATATGCCAGGCAACCGATGCGCCGCCAGACTTCGCCGTCATCGGCTCGAGTCTTGTAGGTGTAATGTTTATGGGTACACCGCACCATGGCGCTCGAGTCGCCATATGGGGCGATAGACTGCTGCGAATCGTCAACGCGCTTGCCAGCTTCAATGCGCGCATTCTTCATGAGCTCAGGTCGGATGAGGAAGGCTTAAGCCTACTTCAAGTGGAGTTCGAAAGATTTTTACAGGGCAAAGGAGCTGAAGTGCACGTGTTCTGCTTCTACGAGGAGGATACGTACTTTAGGGGTCAAAAGGTAGCGTGCCGAGCGAAGCACATGGTTACACGGACTGACTCGTCGCAGATCGTGGACGATGCTTCGGCAATCCTGGCTTCACGACCACATGACCGCATGGCCATTCATGCAAATCACGTCGACATGACCAAATTCACTAATGCAGATGATCCCGGATACATCGACGTATGCGGCGAGCTTTGGAAGTGGGTCGCTTCGTGCAGCAAAGTAGCCTCTAGTACGCCAGGCACTGCCGGACCTGCCCCTCATCAAGATTCGCGACTTGCCACTTTGTGCAGATGGGTAATCAGATACTGTGAGCGTCGCGTCGGCATGCCGGAGGGCCGAGTCGACACTTCAGAGACTGTGCCTGTCTTGCAACGTGCATATACGACAGAGTTCAAGGATACTGACGCTGCTCAGAGCAGTCGACCGCAAGTCCTGTACAGGGACGCAGACAACGATTGCCTTCTACTGCTCCGCTGTGACGAGCTATATATGAGGTATCAGGGTCGCGAGTTTTCCTGGACCCCACTGAGTACGCTGGTTCCTATCGCGGCCCAAGCTATGAAGCAGGCGAGAGCCGCATCTAGCAATGGGAATTATACGTCGCGACCGAGCGCCGGGACACCTTCGCCAGCAGTCAATAGGCTGACGGAGACAAGAGTTGGAGCGAGTTCATCGATACCGCGCCGGCCTTTGTCTCAAACGCAGCAGATGCTCCTCACCACTTCTTTCAGTGGTCTGAGCGTCGCTTCACCTGCCGCGGAGGCGGTGGCTAGACAATCACTGCGACGTCCACGTCCTACGAACGGTGCCGAGCCTTCAGACTCACGCAGCGGATCTAGCTACGGAAAGTCACAGGCTGACCGACCGAGGTAGTTGGTGAATGTTTGGGCTGTTTCGTCAGGTTTTCAGCTGAAGATGTTGCATGTTATAGGTCAAATCCGATGCTAGTAATGCGGAAGTGGGCATCTGACGGCCGTTAATTTCTATTACACTCTCAGCACCTCGCACAATTCATCCATGTCTATCGGTCTACGCATGGCGCCACGGTCTCATATCGAGTCATTCGGCCTCGTCACGCCAAGTTGCGCCAGCACACTCATCGGACCCAAAGATCTCCACTGCTGTACCTGGTCATGAGTCTTCGTCCAGATGTCGCCGAGCATCGCTTGTGCTCCAGCGGCGCAACCATCTACCTCAGCCTGTATCCGCGGTAGGACTATGAACCAAGACGAAGTCAACACGAGGTTGTGTGCTGGGTAAAGCTTGGGGACACCCATAGACTCGGACAAGTCCTTGATCGATGCAAAAATTGTCGCAGAAGTTGACTCTGGACGCATAGGTCGGAATTGATGCACAAAGGTGATTGTATCCAGTGCTGCTCCGACATCAGCTGGCGTTCACCGCTTTCGCAATCCAAGACAGCACATACACATCAATCCTGCGTCCTGGTCAAGGCACTTCTCAGGAAACATCGTCCACTCCGGCTTCGTCATAATTTGGACATGCTTGTGCGCGATACTGCCTCCAGCCTCCGGTCCGCCATTGAAGATCGCCATATAGCCTGGTCCCAGCATCTCCAGAACTTGTCGAGTGGCGTCTACATCTCGCAGCGTCATACCTTCACGCTGGGCCTCATACTCGAGCGTATGCAGGATCAGCTGCGGCCGAACCCAACAGTATTTATTGAGAATCAACTTGTGAGCTGGGCCAACCTCGCAGAGCGTATACTCCGGAGGGTCATCGGTGAATGCAGGCTTCCGGGACGTGTCGCCAGGGTTGTAGGGTTTGGTCACTAGGGCTGGGGAAACGCGGATGTACGCGTCAAACGGGTGTTGGGGGATGTGGGTGGCTTCATTGGGTTCCCATAGTAATTCGCCCCGAGCATGGAGCTCATCGAAGCGTTCGAGGACTTCTGCTTCTGTCACCGGATTCGGCGTCGAATCGTCGAGTGATCCCATGGTGCATGTCTCTTCACGTCTCGATGAGGTTGAGACCGGAGCGAAAACGCTCTGAGCCCGGAAAGCTGACCAATCACATCACCGAACTCTAAACCGAGTACCTCTTTGATTCCAAACTCCTTCGGTATCATCACACCTTCTATCTTCTAGTGCCTGTACGATTCAGACTGGATGCGCGAATGCTGTCCCTTCGCGTGCAGTTTCACGCACGATAGGTCGCGTATTAGCGTCGCGCGCTTCCGTACGCGTCACAGCTCCTCAATCACGCCATAAAGCAAGGTAGGTATATGTATAGTAGATCGATGTCTCCATTCAGTCTCGTCGGTTCTGCGTTCTTTCACGCCACAAGACTGCCATAGACTGGACATTATGCCTGGACTCGACACTATCGCGTCGCTCTGGACGTTCTGCCCGTCTTCCGGTCAAGTCAAGCTACCTTCGACTCAGGGCTTCAAGCCGATGACATCGGTTACCGAGCCCGTTAAGGCAACCACGTTGACATCGGAGAAGCCTACGAGAACGAGCAGAGACAGAAAGTGACCTGGCTACCGCGTTGCCGATGACAGTGACCCTACTTCTTGATCTTTGCCGTTGGGGACAGACCCCTGCACGGACACCGAAGCACGGGATCCGGCAGAGTATGGATCTCCTCGAGTCGACTTTCTAGTGTGCCGCGAGCAGTCACATCATTCTACACAGGAGCCTTGGACCGCGCAGGTAGCCATGACTCAAGCTATATCACGTGTCACGAACGGATCCACGACGGATCACAACGAACGGGTCGAACAATCGCAGAATGCGGTCGTTGTGATTAGAGTCATATGAAACACAAGACTCACTGAGCAATGCTTACGGTTGCCCGAGAGTTCTAGGCCGGTCCTTCGCGCAAAGCGCGATTCGGCTGCGCTATGGAGACCTCACGAGGCGAGGTACTCGACGCCACTTCAATTCGATGGAAACGGAGTAGTAAAGATTGAGACCAAGGGACGTTGCGAACGGAAGGAGCTGCGTCGAGTGTTACGATCGGAGATTTGTCGGTGTGGAGGCATGTGATGGGAGGCTTACTTAACTGAAGAAAGTATTGAGCGTATATGTACATCAAAAGTCTCATATCAGCCGTTAGGAGCGTCGACATTGTGTCGGTCTGGAAGTCCGTAGAATGATAATAATCCATATTCCCGTAAAGTGGCCCCGACTACGGAGTAAGGCCTCGGCATTGACGTCGGCTGCATCATGGTGCGATACCGGTACGATCCAAATTATGGCATTATCAATCAATGAATTGTATTTGTCTGTCGAATCTGGGACCATGCGAGTATGAGAGTAGAACTTCGCCAGCGACGATAGTCGAGCCTCACCCTCCACTTCCAGCATGGCCGCCTACCCCGCCCATGCCTCGCCGGCGCTGACCCCTCTCTCCCACCCCCGCCCCCAGCGCACCGTCTCAGACTTCAAACTCGAGCACACCCAGTCCGCCGTCCCGCCACCCCTCGTCTCACCGGCGCTCACACCGCCCGCAACCCCATGGCGGAATTCGGAAGAGGGTACTGGACAACGGCACGATCGACAGCCCCGCAGTATCTCCCTTCCTCAACCCGAGAACAGCGTAGATGATGCAGCCGACAGCAACCCGTCATTACTGCAAGTCTTACCAAAAGTCTGGTGCGAAGTACGCGCACGGATACCGACCACGACAGGCCAGGAGATGTGGCTACATCTCTACCACAACAATGCAGACGAAAAGGAGCACTTGGCAATCGTCTTTGGGCCGAACATTCGAAGTCGGAGTCTGGATGCTGTGATGCCTGGGGAGACGGAAAGGGACAGGATGATCAGGGGTGCGTATGTGGGTACCCTATACCCTGGACGGACGAGTAGCAGACTACAGGCAATCAGACGAGAAGAGGGCGTGCGACCGAGTGCTGGGTATTTGACGGGACTAAATGGGACCGGTGGTGGGATTAGCAACGGACAGACGGGCCAGCAGGAGATTGATAGTAGCTATCCTGAGGAACTCGGACCGCCATTGGTGAGAATTCATTCGGAGTGCTATACGGGCGAGACTGTCTGGTCTGCAAGATGCGATTGTGGTGAGCAGCTGGACGAGGCGGAGAGACTGATGGGCTTGCCTGTACCTACGCCGAGTTCCACTCCAGGGAGTGAGATCGGAGAGCACGAGTCGCATCGGCCTTCGAAGCTGCCTTCAGCTGGTGGAGTGATCATCTACTTACGACAAGAAGGCAGAGGCATCGGACTCAAGGAGAAGCTAAAGGCGTACAATCTGCAGGACCTTGGTCATGACACTATGGAAGCAAATCTGCTGCTGCGACATCCGGGGGATGCGAGGAGCTATGGACTTGCGACTGCGATGCTTATGGACCTTGGACTTGGAGGTGATCGGGGCATTAAACTACTCACTAACAACCCAGACAAGGTCAGAGCGGTTGAGGGACCAAATCGAGAGGTTCGAGTCGTTGAGAGAGTGCCCATGGTGCCTATTGCATGGCAGACTGGAGGCGAACGAGGTGTACAGGGCAAGGAGGTGGAGAAGTATCTGTCTACGAAGATCGAGAAGATGAAGCATATGTTGAGCAAGTGATGATATTGGACCTGTTCACTGGACTCCCACGATCAACAGCGTGAACTGCAGCCGCAGTGGAGGACGAGAAAGCGCAGGCACGCCGCCTGATGCGGTGGACGTAATGCCCGCGAGCACTCGAGGCAGCGACGACCCTGTCCCGGTCAAATCTCGCAGTTGTACGATCGACAATCCTCGGCACAATGCAGTATGGAGAATGCATGATCACACCTGAGCCGAGACGCAAATACAAACCCAAAATCGGACGAAATGGCTAGCGTAGACTGCCATCCATCGCCCAACGGTGCCGGAAGGCAATACGCCGAGGTCATGCTGTATGAATGCTTCCCTATTAGGAATCTCAGGCGTTGCGAGGAATGCACAGCTCTACTGTTCAAGGGCAGCGTAAGGAGCGAGGAATACGCGGCTCTGCATGCCAAGCAGGCGATGAGAACTGGAGACTCTGAGACGGCTCTGGAGAACAGCGAGACCATGAGCGCTTACCCACCCCATTGAGCCGCAAAGCCTTGGAGGGGGGGAGCAGAAGTGACCGACAGCACGCTGAGGAAGTGATGATGTGGTAAGCAAGTACAGCGATGAAGTGATGGAGCAGTAATGTGCCTTCTGAGGTGAACACTCGACAGTGTAGGTGAAAGATCACGAGTCTCACTTGCATTCACTACGCCCTACTATCCTCGAACATGTAAGACAAACATCTCACCCTTCTTCCATGCAATCACACAATCTCTGCTTGCTCTTTCCTCGTCCTTGACCAAAGCCAACTTGACTGTTGCTCGAGCCCCAGAACATGACCTTACCACAACCCAAAACACCACACAACTCACCTCCCCATCGCACCTTCCCTCACAAACAAACACTCAAACGAACCATGGCTGGCTTCATGCCGGAGCTCACTTTCGCTTACGCCTCCACGCCTCGACCTCACTCCTGCTACACAGGCCGTACTTCCATCTTGCGCCCCAGAAAGTCGGCGGCCTCCCTCCATCACCAACATCCACTTCATCAGCAGCATAACGTCGAAGTAGCGGCGATTGCCACGCCGTCTGCTACTTCGCGGATTGTTGAGTTGGACGAGTCATCGGAGCCGCTATCTTCATTGCCACCTCACATCCATTCCTTGCTTTCGTCGTCGCGCGGTGTTCGAGGTGGAGATCGAGGGCAAGGGGAAGGAGAGCTAATCGATGCAGCCGGTCCTTACCATCAATCCCTTGGCAACGAGGTGATAATCAACGCCACGATGCCGTTCAAATCCGCCAACCCACCCACTACGCCTCAGAAGACGCCCACACCAACAGTCACACCGCGCAACGCCCTCCGCCAATCCCTCCGCAGCACCTCCCGCTTCTTCCTCCGCCGCTCCTCCCCCTCCAAATCACATCTCACCCTTCCTCCCATAACCATCTCCCCTGCTCACCATCCCACCGCCCCGCTCTCGCCCCTAACCCCAGGCTACCGTTCCTCCGACGCCGACACCCAGCGCGTTCTACAGAAAGGTAGCACAGCCCGCGCCAAACGCCGCAGACTTGTTAAGCGCAAGTTTCAGCGTGAGAGTCGGGCTGGTGCAGCAGGGTTTGGGGTGTTGGCTGGTGATTGCGGGGGGGAGAGCGAGGATGAGGAAGTTGATGTGGAAGGGGAAGGGCAGGGGGAGAGGGGAGTGTGGAGTGCGCCGCCGAGGTTGAAGACGCCGAGACTGCCGGAGCTGGATTTTGGGTTTGAGAGGAGGGAGGAGGAAGGAGAGGTGGAGGTGGGGGAGGAGGTGCCGAGGGCTTATTACAGGGTACGTTTACTTACCCCAACGTCTCGACTTGAGGGTAGACAACCCTGAGGAAACGCTTACTGACCATATTACCCACAGTGCGACATCCACGCCACATCCGGCGCTGACTTCCGCGCCGCCATGGCCGAATGCAAACAAATCGTTCTCGAATCCCACGGCCGCCTCCTTCGCGACTTCGAGTACCTCTCCGGCTTCCTCTACAATCTGCCCATCACTGTGCGCAATCCCCTCAGCAGCCGCGACCCCACGGAGCAAGGCGGCTATATCATCATTACCACCTGGGATCCCTTTCAGCCGCCGAAATTCGACCCGCTGAGGATGAACCCGTTCGGAGGGCAGGGTGACATTTCGCCAACGAAGCCGAAGGTCTTTGCTGAGATTGCGAGGGAGCTGCATTTTGTTAGCCCGAGGTCGAGGTTGCAGAGACTGGGTAGGGCACAGAATATGGCACAATTGGTGCAGGACGCGAAAGAGTTGGCGGAAGGCAGAGAGTGTGCTTGGGTTAGGGAGGTCGGCGAGTATGGAGGTGTTGAGGAGTGGGAGGGTGTCGTATCATCCGAGGGCTGGTGCGACGTTGGCGGAGTTGATGGATGAGGATGAGCTGAGTGAGGAGATCGATGGGGAGGGTTGTGGGAGTGAGGACTTTGCTGAGGAGTGGGAGAGTGTGATGAGCGGGATTGATGAGAGTGTCGACGGTGGGGTGGCTCTTTGAGGTGCCATCGGCAGCGGCCGCGAATACTGTCAGGACTGTAACTCAGCGAGAGGCATGGAGCGACACGACTCGACATGCCCAGTTGGTGCGTCGGCTTGGAACCTCGAAAGGGCGCCTTGAAGCGGACCTTAGACTGGATGACAGGCAATGGGAGAGCTCAACTTGGGCTAGCGGTTTGAAGCGTCTAATCCCAGCTAATACTGTTGGAGGGGTTCATGTTAGTAGGCTGATTCACGATGATGAATGGATGAGACTTACCCAAGCATGATACCTGCACCAGCAGCCATAGCAGCGAATTGCATTGCCATACTCCTCAATTCCTTCATCTTATTCGGTCCAGTCTCAAGCATCTCAGGTATCACTCCCACAGTCCCTACATACAGGAACGTTCCAGCTGTGAAAGGTAGCAGCATATCACCCCACGACAGTGACGTTCCCCATATGCCTTGATTGCCAGCACCTGCGACAGCCGTAGCAGCGCTGCCGCCGAGCTCTTGCACGGCCACACCGATGCAGGTGCCGAGGACTGCTCCGAGTGCCGTGACGAATTGCAAGGCCATGGCCATCTTCTTGCTCATGCCTCCCTGGATGAGGAGGGCGAAGTCGCCGACTTCGTGGGGAATCTCGTGGCAGAAGACTGCCAGTGTCGTCGTGGCACCAATGGTTGGGGAAGCATAGAAGCTTGAGCTCAACGCCAGACCATCCGTGATGTTGTGGGTGAAGTCTGCGATAATGTTGAGATAGGCTGATAGCTTGATCTCCTTCTTCGGAGGTTCAGCCGCTGGTGATGTCGAGGCTGACTTCTCTGGAGTCGATGTATCCTTACGATTTCGCACTGAGCCGTTCGAAGTACTGTCGAGAGCGGATGCTTTGGCTATGGCATCGCCAAGATGTCCGTTGCTGATCTCGCTCGACTCGTGGGCATGATCATGCGAATGGCCGGCTCCACCAGTGGCGATGCGCAGCCCTTTGTCCATGGCTACGAAGGTCACAAAGCCCACCATGATCGCCACACCAAGCAACAGGTTCTTGTTCGGCTCTACGAGTCTGACTCTGACCTCGCCCTGCGGGACTTCGCCAAGGAAGATCTCGGGCAACAGGTGGAACAAGGTATCACCGAGCAGTCCACCGACTGCAAAGGCCACCATGACGTTGAGACTGCTCGGATCAACGTTCGTGGGTACCAAGGCCAGCAGGAAGTTGGGCGGTCCAGAGATGTATGCTGTTGCGGCAAAGCTGTTCCACATGGGCGAGGAGAAGGGAAAGAGGGCGCTAAAAGCCCTTTGGAGCAGAGACAGCTCAGTCGAGTGGCTGAGAGCTTTGTGAGCCTCGAGAGAAGTGACTGTTGGGCATTTCTGTCGAAGCCCGTCAGTATGTGCGATCGACTACTGTCATTCAGAGTCCATACCTGCAACTGCTCCTCGAGTTCGCTGGTGCTGAACGAGCCAATATCAATGTTCGCTGCGGACTTCTCGGTGGTGAGGGCAACCGTGGTGACCAGAAACGTCGCTAAGAGGGCAACGTATGCCACTCTGACCCTCATTGTCGCCATTATCGCGGTATAGGATCTTTTATCGCTAGTCTCACATGCTCATATCGATGAAGTGTCGTCTTGTTAGCCCCTTCGGTAAAATGATTCTCCGGGCGGTACCTGCCAAGATCTCGACTTTCACGTGCTGGACTTTTCTTACGGCCATTGCTGCGTTAGGTCATTTTCTCCCACATCAATCTTCGAAACACCGCAAACATGGGTCGTGAAATACAGAAGCGTAAAAACCGCAGCAATGTGGCGCCCAAAGCTGTCAAGCCGAAGTCGAAGAAAGTCCTGCACAAGAGCCCAGTAATGGCAGCGAATTGGGACAAGTCTCTCACTCTATCGCAAAACTACAAGCGACTTGGCCTTGCGTCGAAGCTAAACAAGCATACTGGAGGCATCGAGAGGAAGGCTGAGGATGTGGAGCAGCTACAGGAGGGCGAGAGTCTGCGGACGAGGAAGAAGGACGACGGTCTGAGCATCTCGTCTGCAAAACGGCCGGAGCGGTTCGATGTGCAGGAAGCGAGAATTGAGAGGGATCCTGTCACAGGGGAGATGAGGGTTGTGGGCGGTGAGGTGGAAGGGAGAGCAAACCCGTTGGGCGATGCATTGAACGATCTCGACTCTGACGAGGAGAACGAAGGCACAAGCAGGGCTGTGTGGGCAAGGCTCGAAAACCAGCACGGCAACATCGAGCCTGGCAGCTATCTCAGAGGTGAGAATCAGACGGAGGTTGTGCGAGATCTGGAGACGAGGGCTAGCATCCCTACGAAGAAGTACGTCAGGAAGCAGCCAGAGGGCGAGAGGCTGTTCATCGAGGCACTTGTGCGGAAGCATGGCAACGATGTGGGGAGGATGGCGAGGGACATCAAAGTGAACTACATGCAAAGGAGTGAGGGAGACTTGAAGAAGCGGATCAAGAAGTGGCGGGATGCTGTAGGGACTGTTTGAGTACCCTCGTGTTGTCCATCATGGTGGATGTATCAAGCGCATCGCGCCCAAGTCACCTCGTCCTTGGCATCGCATCGTTGCATTGTGATTACCCAAGGCTCTCGGCTTTGTCCGTTCACTGCTAGATGCGCAAGAGTTTCCACTGCTTGATGGAATGCGGGAAGCTGGAAGGATGACTCTGCCTGACCCTGCTGCTTTCGAAGATGCAAACAAGCGTACATCGCAGCCAGAGAGAAAAAGACAACGCGAAGCCGGGCTTCTTGACTCACCTAAACAAGGCTGCAGCGATTGCTAGACAAGCTGTCGGTGGCAACAAGGCTGAAAAGCAAACGCATCACAAATCAGTATATCCAAGCACTTCCTCCAGAGCAAAAGATGGATCACTTGTACCTCGTTCGCACTCCAGCGACTCTTGTACATCGCTATGTCAGGCTTTCAGAGAGGCTACGGTGGTCCAGCTCATGCTGGCCCATCTAGCTATCATGGCGGTGGTGATAATCGTCGCGATGGAGGTGATAGGTCGGGTGGTGGAGGCGGAGGGCGAGACTCTGGTCCAGAATGCTACAAATGCAAGCAGCCTGGTCACATGAAGCGTGACTGTCCACAACTACGTGGCAAGGCTCGACAAGGATCTCGCAACACCAACACGCAACCTGCCCCTAACACGCAGCATGGAGGCGGCCGGAACTTTGCACCTGCTCCGATGAACCCGAACAGCAACATCTTCACTCCGGCGACGCAACCTGCTGCTGCGGCTCAGACCCAGCAGTGCACTCCGCTACCCACAGAAGCTGAAGCCGCTCGCATCATCGCTGACGCAGGGCTTGAGGCGTCAGATACGATCTCAAGCTTGCAGCAAGTCCAGCAGCTAGGTCTTAGAGTACGTCCTGGGACTACCAACCTCCGTCGCAGAGTCACTGAAGTCATCACCAACTACGTGCGGCTGAACCTGAAACCCGAGACAATCCATGTGTACACCATCGAATACGTCAAGCGTATCGACCCCACGACTCAGCGTCCTGTCCTGCTTACGAAAAGAATCGAGCGTCAGGCAATCTTCGCTCAAATTCAGCGTGATCTTTCCGCTATGCTTGGCAGCAATGATACGCTGTCCAAGTACGCCACCGACTTCAGCATGATATGGGCAATTCGGCCGTTGAATGATGGCTCTCCGATCACCTGGAGTCCGGCACAAGGCGCTACTGTGGTCTACCCTCACACACGCTCTCCCATCGAAGTTGAGTCTGTCACAATCCGATTCCTCCGCGATATTGATCCTGCCCAGGATGTGACCACTCTCATACGCAGCAATGTTGTTGTTGGGGAAGAGCTCGATGACATATCTATTCTTACAAGAGGTCTGAATGCTTTGATCACTCAGCACATCCGCGATGGAATTGCCGCCACCCGCTACACGCAGACGACTCTGAACAAGATATACAACAAAGCAGACCGTCAACTCCTTGACAAGTCTCCGCCCGAGCCGTTACTTCCAGCCCTGAGGGCACTTCGAGGATTTGCTATTTCTGCGCGGCCCGGCACTGAAGAGATGCTGATCAACATACACGTTGGCGCTTCACCGTTTCTCGAAAGTCTCACTGCCTTACAATGCATCGAACGCCTGGCGGACTTCACAACAACAATGCGCGAATGCTTTTCAGCGTTGAAGTGTAAGCTTGGCAAGATTGGCGGCCGTAATGTGGCTATCACTGAAGTGATCCATCCTCCGGGTACAGATCAACTGAATCTCCGAAGCTGGCGTGACTATCGCACGCACGGTCTCTCCGTGAACGACATCGGTGTCAATGTTGGGCTGAAGGGCACCTTCACGGACTGTCATCTGGCGTCTGACTTCGTTCTACTCCCAGACCAGCCCTACAAGGGTGTAGTACAAGGCGATCAGACGACGAGGATGCTCGAATTTGCTTGTAAGGTGCCTGGGTTCAACAGACGCCTCATCGAGACGGAAGGCCTAGTAATCCTTGGCATCCGGAATGCGACCGGTACGCCAATTCCTTCCAGCCATGGCGTCCAGACCGACTCCGATCTGCTTAGAGTTGCTGCGCGTCTGCTGCCTGAGCCTACAGTGTTATATCACGGCAATGTGACTGCCGGCCAGCGGCAGGCGAGCTGGAATCTTGCGAATGTGCACTTGCACTCCGCGACACCCCTCACTAGCGTCGCGTTGCTCAACTTAACGTTCTTGACCAACAGTCGGCCGAATCTGAGCGGCCTTCCCGCTGCCATCAAAACCTCATGGACGCAGATGGGACTTGCCCAGGCCGGGACGCAGGTCATTGACTGTACACCGCAAAATAGAACGCCTGTTGGGAATCAGTACGAGCACACAATGACCGAATTTGACGTTGCTGCACAGCTTGCGCACCTCAGCAAAGCCCAGTCTGCTCCTGCACTTGTGATCATGCCCAAGAAAGGCTTTGAGCTCTACTCGAAGATCAAGCGCATCTCGGACTTGAAGGTGGGCCGTCATGTCGTCTGCGCTGCTGGCGATAAGCTGCATAATTTCAATGAGACCCGCCGCTCCAACCTCGGCCACCTTGCGAATATCGGGCTCAAGTTCAATCTGAAGGGCCAAGACAACAATCATTGCGTGCATGACAACAATCTCGTCACCATCTTAGCCAATCGTGACGCCCCAGCATCGACAATCGTACTGGGTGCCGATGTCACTCATCCCACCGCAAGCGCTACCGCAGCGTGTCCGTCAATCGCTGCGGTTGTCGGTAGTGTTGACGACTATCTCGTCCGGTATCCAGGATCGATGCGCCTGCAGAGAAGCCGTCAAGAGGTAATCCTACGCCATACCACTGATTTTGGTTGGGATTGCTGACATCTCTTCAGATCATTAGTAACCTTGCCGAAATGGTGACAGAGCGTCTCATCGACTGGGCGCAGAATCATCAGCAGCGCTTACCAACTTCGATTCTCTTCTATCGTGACGGCGTCAGCGAATCACAGTACGATACTGTGCGCGAGCAAGAGATCCCGCAGATTCAGACCGCATACGACGCTGCTCACGCGTACCTTAGCACCCTGCTGGCTGTGCCACCAGCCAAATTACCCTTCAAGCTCACCTTCGTTGTTGTCGGCAAGCGTCACAACACCCGCTTCTTTGCCCAGAACCGTGATGATACATTCATTTCGAATTTGTCTGCTAGAGAGGCGGCGTCCCTTGACGAAGGCGACAACCATCGGGACGCAGAGCGTGCAGAAGGGGGAAATCCTATCCGTCGTGGTCCAGTCCGCTACAACAACTTCGCCAAGTGTGACAAGCCGACCTACACTCGTACGAACGGAAACATTCTCCCCGGCTTCGTCGTCGACACAGTCATAACGCACCCGTTCAGCGAAGACTTCTATCTCCAGTCTCACATGCCTCTTCAGGGCACCGGCCGCCCAGCCCACTACTTCGTTCTCACCAATCAGATCAGTCTCAGCTCCGACGAGCTGCAGGGCGTCACTCACGCCCTCTGCTATATTTACGCTCGCGCCACCAAAGGCGTTTCGTACTGCGCGCCTGCATACTACGCCGATCGTCTCTGCGACCGTGGCCGTGCCTGGCTCCGCGACTGGCTGATGGGCCGCAACGAAGAGAGGCCTGACAAGAAGACGAAGGATCAAGAGTTCGATGCATACAAGGACTATGTGAGGGATTTCGTGGACGCCAGTGATTATTGGAGACCGCGCAGGGACAATCTGCAGAAGTATGGGATGCCGAGGCAGAACCCGTGGCACCCCAATTTGGATGATGTGATGTTCTACTTGTGAGGGAGATGAGTGATAGGGGATTTGATAACTGTCTTTACCGCTTGAGCAGGTGGGCGAGAGGGAATTGGGAGGCATTTTATGGGTTGTCTGGTGTACCAGTCCGGCTGGTTGCCATTTGGAGTTTCTACTGAGCATCGCGCTAAGGGACGCTGGGCAGATCGATAGCAATGCAATTCTCTGCCATAATTCTCCTGCCAGATTTCATGGTCTTGCGCGAAGTGAAAAAAGATTGCCGACACTTACATATCTTTCGCACAGACTTCGCAGATTCTACAACAAGCTAACGACTACGATCTCGTGCGGGCGCATTGGCGATCAAAAGTTGTGGCATGGTCGTGAGTCGTTTGATTGCACTGGTCGTAAGTGCTGCTAATTGCTATACACAGACTCCCCCATGCTCTTGACCCACTCAGTCTTTCGCCGCTCGATCAGAGTCCGCCATAACAGCGTCGATAATCTCCTTGTTCAGCCCAGGCCACCTCTTCCTCGCCCACCCAAACCACAGACCTAAGGCAACGAGTACCACGAACGCGAAGATCGGGAGCGCATAATTGAAGTTCGTCCCTTCCACCGGCACATACTGCGGGAAGCAGAAGAACACCGACATCCAGCCACTGTAGACCAGCGCGAAAGCATTGATTGGCACACCCCATCTCCCCAGTGTCCAGCCGCCGAAGACCACCTGCTTGCGAAGGCGAGCTTGCAACATGCAGCCTATGGCGATCATGTAGGAGACAAACAGAGCAAGGGAGGCGAGGGCGATGAAAGCGCCAAACGCGGCGTAGGAGGCGATGTTCAAGCAGGCGAGACACATGACGATGAAGATTGGCAGCCAGATCGACCTCGTCGGCACCCGATGCCGGGGACTGATATGCGAGAACCAGGCCGGCAGTCCACCATCACGAGCCCAAGCCCACGTCAGCCGTGATGCGGACGCGATAGAGCCGAGTGTGACGGCAACCGAAATTATGAGCAGCCCGCAGACCATTGCCGTAGCGGCCCTAACACTGCCGGTCGCTTGCGTGCAGATCTCGATGATCGGAAAGGGAGCCGCAAGCGCGGCTTCCATGTCGCCCAAGCAGTAAAGCATGACCAGGATGATTGCGTAGGCTAGAACGCCGTTGAGAGCGATGGTCCAGAACATTGCACGGGGGACGGCGTGGCGGGCTTTGCGGACTTCTTCGGACATGTGGACTGCGCCGTCGAAGCCTGAAGACTTTGTCAGCTCATTGCGGGTCGAGATAAGGACGAAAGTCGACTTACCGACAAAACCCCATGTGGGAGTCATCAAACCCAGGTTGAAGGAGATGAAGGCATTGGACCAGCCGGTGTTGCTCGCTTGTTGCGTGAAGACAAAGTCGGCATTGTGTCTCGGAGCCAATGTGACCAGGACGACCACGAAGATGACGAAGAGCAGTATGTGCAGTACACCAGCCAACAGCTCGATCCAAGGAATCAGGACCCACGTGTACATGTTCATCAGTCCCTCCACAATGAGCAGCGCGAAGATAATAAGCGTAACATGGTACGCCTCCGGGACATAGTTGGGGTAGTTGGCGACCACTAAACTCTGCAGCATGTAGGCAGAGGTATTGGCGACGCCAGCTAGAGTCGAAACCCATGCGAACCAGGTGATCCAGCCTTGCATCCAGGTGATGAATCTCCTTTGCCGTACTGGTGCGAAGGTGTTGGTCCAGTGCTGTGTAGGGCGTCAGTAAGCAGTGGTACTCAAGTACGTCCAATTACGCATGGCAAGTCATGCACAAGGCAGAGATGTGGTCAGTAAGACTCACGTATTGAGCTCCAGCAATCGGTTGTGCGGATGCCATCTCAGCCAGAGACGCGGATTGCGCGAGAGCGCCAGCGACAACAATAATGATTCCCCATGCTAGAGCACGCGGACCGCCGTTATTCAATGTAGCTTGCAAATTCCTATCCGCTAGTCTCAGTATTGCTTCTATAGCACGAGCTGTGCAGTCAGCCTTACAATGCCATGGTCTCCCAGCTTGACATATACGTCAGTGCGAAGAAGAAGATCTGAGCGAAGCTGAACACACGCTGTGAGCATATCAGTCTCGGTCAACGATGCGCCGCGCGATGCTATGCGCTTACTCGAACTCGAGTCCGAGTATCTCTTGTCTGCTCTGTTCTCTGCCCTGGGTAAGCATTAGCCACCATATACTCATCGACGCTCGCTTGAGCGCCGAGCTTGGCTTCTCGTAGCTCATAGTCCTCCATATCTGCCACAGGATGTGAGCGACGCGGCGAGTAAGGAGACAGCAGCCCTCTGCTACTCCAGAGAGATGCAGAAGTGGAAGAGATGCAAGCAGTGGAGACAAAAGCTCGGTTCCACGTGCGCCTGTGTTACCTCCGGGAGAAGGTCCTATCTGGAGGAACTGCCGATGGTGAGCGATCGACATGCACCCTCACGAGGCGCTGCCGCGTCTGACGAATCAATCCAGTCGGTATCTATGCGCTCGAGCCAGGGCAGCGCGTATCGCAGCAAGCCCCTCAATGGCTACTCCAGATCCGAATGCCTGGGTGCGCTCCATCCCACATCTGACAAAATGCCGCTAGCCCGACACCGCATACGCAACTTTGACGAATGCACGAGATGCGCAACCGTAACGGCTGCTGCAACGTGCAGGTACTCGAGCGTCGTGTGTAACCCACACGGCAGTGACTTCACCACAGGATCGGTCGCGAACGGAGCCACACTTTGGACGAATGCACTTGAGATGGATACAGCTTCTGCGAAGTGAAGCACTCAATACAGTACTCTCGAAGCCAATACTAAGACAAGGCAGGTGTGGGAACGGGGCGTGGGGCTGCCGGGGCGGAAGTCTTAGGCTTCACTAGCATGAAGCGGAGCTCGGAGCGTACACACGCGGGAATTAGCTCTGAGCTAAACACGTGCAGGGCATTGCCGTCCACTGCGATAAGAGAGCTCACCAGACCAATACAAAGTGCCGGGAACCCGGGATTCGTGACACTTGAGATCTTGGGGAACGCCATCTCGCGCCACTCAATCGCGGAGAGCAGCATGATCGCTACACCAAACATGGCGCCGGGCAGGAAACGCCCGAGCATCTTGGCCTCGTCTGCGACAAAGACCAGCTATCTCCGCAAACTGGCATGGCTCAGTTATTCGCGAATAAAGTCTATATCCGTGGGGGAGCACAACACGCACTGTCAGCCGTCACAAAGCATGGTTTGAAATGATCGAGAGCTAGAACGCCCGGTCTATGTCGATCGTGCGTTCTGGCCGTTGCTCGGGTGCACCAAGAGATGCCACCTCTGTACTGCTGGCCTCGTAAAGCATGCAGCTTCCTTGAGTCCCTTGAACCCGAACAGCTATTCGCTGGCACATCAGCATCACTGAACGACAAGTAATGTCTACGACTGACGAGTCGTCGCCGTTCGCTGAGTTGTCCAGTACCGATCATGGTCCGCTGATCATCGTCGCGACCTACATATGCCTCATAGCTAGCTGTCTATCAGCAGCTGTGAAAGTATGGACGCGCTTGTCGACCGCGAGGAAGTTGGCCGTGACCGATTGGTTGATGTTGGCAGCCATAGTATGGACATGATGATGGTTTCGGTTAGCAGACCGTCGGAGCTGACTTGGCCGGTAGACATTGGCGATCGCTCAAGCCATTGCTCTGACATTGGCTGTGCGGAGTGGTCTGGGACGCAAAGTCGCATTACTTGAAACCTTGCAAGCTGAGCGAACCGGCAAGGTCAGTTAGCGTACTGCGTGCAAGATAGAAGTCGCATCGAGCTGATCTTTGTGTGGTCAGGCTACCTATGTTGCCGCAATCTTCATGATACTAGCCCTTACCGCGGCCAAAGTGTCCATCGTTGCTTTGATTACGCACATCCAACCGCTGAAGCCGGTGAGAATCGGATGCTACGTCCTTCTAGGTGTCATCGGACTTTGGTGCGTCTCGAGTGTAATTGCACTAGCCTTCCAATGCAGTCTGCCGCAACCATGGACGATGTACGATCGAACAGGATCCACGTGCATCCAACAACTCGCTTTGCAGACCTACATCTGCATTTTGAACATCCTCACAGACATCGCGGTCGTCGGTCTTGCATCATGGATGATGTTCGGCGTGCAGACTGCCGTCCGGAAGAAGGTCACCGTCTCCGCACTCTTCGGCCTACGGTTGGCAACTATTCCGTTTGCCATTCTTGCGCTCGTGGGCGATCGCACCTACTACGCTCACCCCGAAGATCGCAGCTGGTACGCAGTCAGGCCGACGATCTGGGCACAAGTCCTGCTCAACGTATCCATCATCACGGCTTGTGTGCCCTCGACGAAAAGATTCTTCATGGAGGTGCAGTCCGGCCTGATGGGCGTTACTATCTCGGAGACGTACGAGATGACCCACTCCGGCGGCAAAGAGACTCGAATGATGAGTTCTGGGAGTGCAGGAAGGACTAAACTTGGCAGTGTGATCGCTGGTCGATTTGGATTGACATCAAGACGGGATGCGATAGGAAGCAAGACTTCGGACACTGGGAACAGTCAGTCCAATGAGAAGAGGGAGAGCTATGCAAATCTGGGAGGTGTCGCCATTCCCAATGTCGCGAGGGTGAGGGGCGGCCGTGCGAAGACTTGACTCCCGAGAGCGAGAGTGTCAAGGGATTGACCAGAGATGTGATACGACAAGACATCGAGTTTGAGGTCGTGTCGGAGGACCGGGATAACGTGAGCTGGCCGTCGAGATGAGAGCACGGCAGCAATGCGAAGCCAAGCTTTTGTGTCTGACTTACTCTCATCGCAAGACGCTATGGCTCAACATCCAGCCGTGCAAAAGCGTAAAATTGCTAGTGCGCTGCTACAAGAATAGAGCAATTCTCAAACACTCCACCATTTACGGAGGGATACACGAGAAGAGGAGCGACAGGATACCGTGGCCGAGCAAGTGTCCTGCATCGGGCAGTCGCTGGCCAGGTCCCAGGTCATTCAGTCATCGCGGCAGAAGAGCCTGGATGAGGGTATTTTCAGAGTCCAGGGATTCAGTGGCGGTACTGGATGATCTAGAATGCCCAAGGCGGTCTAAAGGGAGCGGCCGGGTAGAAGATTTTCAGCCACTTGTGTCGATCTGGAAGGACTTGATAGCGAGTGAAGCGTATTTGACTGCTGAGAGGTATATCGGCATGTGGGTGGGGTGATGAACTCTGCACTGCAGCGAAGACCAGACAGTGTAAACGCATCGGCAGAAAATGGGCAGCAGAAGAGCTTGACCGTCTCCTGTGTATTTAGTTGCACATCACCCCAATATCAACTCATCAACGATACCAAGTAGAACCGCGTTTCGTCGGGCACACGACAAAGCATCCGCTTGCAGGCGGAACGTGACAATTGACGACGTCCGCAACCCCAACGCCGCCGATCTTGATTTTAATTGCTTGAAATCGCAGCATCGCCGCGGAAGATGTTGATTCTGAGCATCAATATCATTATGTGGTACAGCTCTGGGCGATGTTGCAATCGACAGTCACTTGGTCTGTGCGCAATGGCTCTAGTAACGCGCCGCGCGACTTCACACTCAATGCCTCAAGAATCACGGTAGCCTCTGAGCGGGCCCACATACTCATTATATCGCTAGTCAGCAGTCCTAATCATGAATAGCACACGCTTGGGCGGCCAGGGTATGCAATAGACGACACTCACGTGGCCAAATCGCTAAGCTGACTTTACTCCCTAGCCTTCAACCACGGCCCATCCTCCAACTCGGAACAGGAGTACGATCGCTTACGCGACTTGGCACGCAAGGAGCAAGGCCAACATCAACACTTCGCCGCCGAAGCGCGACAAGCTTACGATCATGGCGACGGCTCTAAGGCGCACGACATGTCAGAGAAATCGAAGGAGCACGCTGCAGCCGCGGATCGCTACAACAAGCAAGCTTCCGAATTCATCTTTCGTGAGAACAATGCTGTGGGAAAAGTTGCGAGCGATACGATAGATCTACACGGTCAATTCGTAGAGGAAGCAGAGGAGATCGTCGAACAGCGCATCCGATATGCGCAAAGCACTGGGCAGCAGCATCTCCATGTGATTGTCGGAAAGGGGAATCACAGTCCTGGACATGTCCAGAAGATCAAGCCACGAGTCGAGCAGGTTTGCCAGGAACTAGGACTGCAATACAACACCGAGCACAACGAGGGTCGCATGTATATTGACCTCCGGCCTGGCCAGCACGCACCACCACAGATGCCAGCATACAATTACCAGCAACATCATGAGCCGCAGCACCAGCAATACGGACAGCCGCATTATCAGTCTGCTTACCCGATGGGCAACGCGCCGCAGTACTCGTACGCGAATGCTGCAGGTGGTGGATTCCCTAGCGGCCAGCAGCATCAGCAGCAACAACAACAGCAATATGGTGGCGCACAGCAGCAGATGGGCTATCAGCAACAGCAAATGGGTTATCAAGAGCCGCAGCAGCAAGGCAAGAAGCCCAGCCTCAGCAACTGTTGCGGTATTTGTGTGGTCATGTAAAGTACTGGGTGAGTGTCTTGGATGTGCGAGTGTACATGGTAAAAGGATATGGGTAATCGTGCAGCATGTGCATTTGGGATACCCGCATTGGTAGTGCTTTACGCTTTCCAGGATAGCAGAAGTACCATTTCATCGGAGCCCTGCCGACCGTTGGCGTGAGAGGCTACTTTGAGGTCTGTCTCTGATTCTATGACGGTGCCACATTCGGGCACTGCTAACGACATCAGCTTTCGGGCATAGACCACGCTATGCACATGACAAAACCCGAGGATATGTCCGGTATAGTGGCAGTGCTAGCATACCAATAGCGAATACGCCAGCACGACCGCTAGTTGTGCAGTGCACAGCGTGGAGGCTGAAGTGACGTCGGATTTAGCGCGCGGAGTCGCAGTGAGAAAGTTGCGACTGACGACTGTAGGTCACGTGCACTTTCCCACTCCAGGGAGTATGGCGTGCTCGAGCCAAGCGATCCGATTCATCTTGCCAAGTGCACCAGGTCTTACTCTCGCATTGGCATACAGACCTCACCACCACTTGGAGATCGTTACTCACACCATAAAGTGGACATCTCCGTGTTGGCAGACCATTGGCGCCCTGCAACGAATAGACACCTCGCCCTGTAGGCTTACACGCGCCAGCTGTTGCTCGCAGCTTCACATTAGGCGATGGCTTCGATCCCGTCCCGTCTAGCTCTTGGTATGACAGCGCCGACAGCGTGCATCGAAGGAACGATACGCCACATATTCGCAGTTTGCGATCTCGCCAGCGAGAGGCCACGTTCGCCCAGAAGGCTTCAAGTCTTGGGCTCGCTGCTTCATCAAATGGCCCAGCCACGAAGAAAAAGCAAAACACTGGCGTGATGTCGAGACCAAAGTCGTACTCGATTGCGGTAGGTACAAAGTTTCTGATCAGGCACATCTCCCTTCGTTGTTTCTGACCACTCTCGTATAGAAACTACCATCACGATGGGGTTCTTCAGATCCAATAAGGCGGACTCCGTCACCTCTCGGGACACCGACACCACTCCTCCCATTCCTGAAGATGAACAACATCTCGCGCTGCAGCGCGACTGGACGCCCGCAGAGGAGAAAGCCGCCAAACGCAAGCTCGACCTGGTCATCATGCCACTGCTCACGATGGGCTTCTTCTGCCTCCAGCTCGACCGTGGCAACATGGCCAACGCCATCACAGACAACTTCATCGAGGATATCGGCATCACGCAAAATCGGTTCAATATCGGGCAGCAGATGCTATCGCTCGGTATTGTATTGTTCGAGATTCCGTCGAACATGATCCTGTATCGTGTCGGGCCTGGCAAATGGCTTACACTACAGCTGTTCTTGTTCGGCATCGTCAGTACTTTCCAGTCTTTCCAGACAAACTTCGCAGGTTTTATCACCACACGGCTGTTGCTGGGGATCACTGAGTCAGGCTTCATACCTGGAGGGCTCTGGACGCTGTCAACATGGTATACGAGGAAAGAGACGGCAAAGCGGGTCATGTTCTTCTACTTCGGCAATCAATTTGGGCAGGCTTCGGCGAAGCTACTGGCTTACGGGTGAGCAATGTGCGCGTGCGAAGTAGCGTGGCGAGACTGACACTGCTCTCCAGCATACTGCACATGCGAGGCGTAGCAGACAGGCCTGGATGGTTCTGGCTCTTGTTCCTAATGTAGGTATCTCCGCGGCGTATCGGCCTGATATATATTGACACGACTCCAGGGGTATCTTCACTATCGCGTGCGGCTTCATCTCGGGATTCTTCCTGCCAGACTCGTTCCAGAAGCCACGCAGTACCTTTCTGCCGAAGATCCGCATTTTCACTGAGCGAGAGGTGCACATACTTCGGTCAAGAGTATACCTCGACGACCCTGGTGGGTAAATGCACGCAATCGCGCAGAAGCAACCTGCTAACATGTTCTGCCACTAGCCAAAGGTCGAAAGAAGAGGAAAATTGGCAGAGCCGGCTTCAAGAAAGCTGTGGGGGTTCTACTCAAGCAAGCTCACTGCTCTCATCACTAATCTGTGCCATAGTTCACCAGCTGGAGAATGTACGTCCATGTACTTATCACCCTTTGCAACAACGGCCCGCAACGTGGCTTTGATACCTATGCCCCGACTCTGGTCCGCGGCTTCGGCTTCGAAGCACTCTCGGCCAACGCTCTCGCCTCCGTTGGTCTCTTCCTCCAGATCCCCGTCTCCTTCGGCTTCAGCTGGGTCTCTGACCGCTAGTACGTTCCCTCGTCCATCCCTACAGCACCGAACGCGGACTTACTAATCCCGCTCACCCGCAGCAACCGTCGCGGCGAAACCGTCACAGTCGGCCTAATCTGTCATCTCATCGGCTACATCTTCAACCGCATCTTCACCGAGGTCACAAATCAAGGCCTCCGCTACTTCGGCGTAGTCTGGACACAAGTCTTCGGCACCTTCTCCCACCCGCTCAATATCTCATGGTTGTCACTCGCCTGCACAGACTCCGAGGAACGTGCTCTCGCCATGGCTATGGTCATCATTGGCGGCAATGTCGCTGGAATCTACGGGGCACAGTTATTCAGGAGTGATGACAGTCCGAGATACAGAAGGGCGTTCAGTATTGACTGTGCGATCTTGGCGTTCGCGATTGTACTTGCGGCTGGAAGGCTGTGGGATGATACTAGGAACAAGGTCAGGGCTAAGACGGGAGAGGCAGCGAGTCGGGAGAGGTACACCGATGATGAGAAGATTGCTGCATCGCTCAGTGGGAACTTCCCGGCGTCTCTTGTAGCGGATGGGAAGTCATCGTCAGTGCCGAAGGTTCTATAAGGCAGGACATCAGAGCTTTCTGAAGTCTCTGTCGACGTGGTGGGTGAGTGATTGACATGTAGTGGAAACATGAGTGGATAGTCAAGAATAGAGCGACATAATACACGTCGAGCTTGCTGCAAGGTGACCTTGTAAGGCCACTCTCGCTCCATGCACTCTCCTCGTGCTTGCTCGTGCTTCCGCTGCTCTGGGATAGCCAACTAGGGACTGCCGCGAATGAGTTCAGCTCAGTCGAGCCGCGCACCACGGGCCAAGTCCGAGCTACGCGGCACACACCCAAACCTGCTTCAAGCACCCATGAAAAGAAGCTGTCTTAGGTTCCGGGGAACGTAGTGACCAAGCTTGCCATCTTCGTGTTGACACTCATACCCGGTACGTGGCGAAGGGTGGCCAAATACCCGTACACCACATACCTGGTTGGCCCCAGCCTTCCGGGCCGCCCGCCCGAGATATCGCGTTGGTCAAACAATGCGCCGTGAATGGAGGAAGCCGTCCTGTCGCCACGAACGTGTTGCCCGAGTTGGGAGTATATAGAGACCATTCAGTCAACACGCCACATTTCTTGATCTGATATTTGAGACCGTCGCCGTGACCAAACGTTGGCTCGATGAAGTCATAACCAGCGATCTGAAAGTCGGTGTAGATCCCACGCCATCAAGTATCGCATTGCTGGACAGTGGGGTCGGGTATCCAATTCGATACTGGGACTGGCAGATGGACTGGCGGGGGGGCTGCAGTCGGAAGGTGGTGCCACGACCGAGTGAAGGTTGCTAGATTTGCGCTGAGGGAGGATGGGATCGACAACGGGGCCTTAGCTGGTGCGGACGAACCATGGAGAGGAATCGACTCTTGGGCCATCTTCGCCATATCTTCGCCATGAATAGTCTCATTGTCAATCACTATGGTAACTGTGAAGTTCGTGACTTTGGCTACCCAATTTACACCCGGGCCTCGAAACGCGTTTGTGGCAGCGGCGATCCATGAAGATGCCTGAGAACCTGGATCTGGGTGCCCGGTCGGGGTGGGCATCTTCTGTCGCGCATTCAATGCGACTCCAGCGCGACCAGTAACATCCCGCTTCGAGTTCCTTGACGCCTCGTGGTAGCAGCCTTGCATATCGACTTCGGGACCGCCTGCAGAATGTATGGCTCGTCTGATGCAGCCAGTACGAAACGTCACAAACAGTCGTCCAGTGGCCTGCCAAGCATGGTCGCTTGCATTGTACCTTGAATCGAAGTGCCACTGGGTCACCGGACCGCAACCTCTTAGCTGCTCAAGCAGGCCTAGACCACTAACACCGCCCTAATCATCCTGGCCGATGGCAGCGCCAGCGAAGCTGCCCAATATCTCGAAGTGGGTAAACCAGCATTTGTAGCCAACACACATAGAAGCAGGTGGCACAATGTTGGACGCTGACGACGCGGGCTGAGGCTTGGGTAGTGGTGCGATGGCCGATGGAGATGCCGAAGTGGCCACTGGCGCTGGAGCTGATGGTGACGTGCCTGCCGCCGCTGATGTAGGTGTGGGACTCGAAGCGATAGTGTCTGATAAATAGCGCGACAACATCCAAGTCGGACGAACCACATTGGTCTTCGTAGGCTTTGGCAGAGTCACATTAGTCGCGATGATCGGCGGTGCTGTGAAGATCTGTACCGCGTCCAGATCAAGCATCCCCTCTATGACATCGCGGATGTGAGTGTGTGCCTCGTATGTAGGATGGAAGATGCGGCCAATTTCTGATAGCATGACGACAGGGACGTCCGAGTCATTCGAAAGGACTGACAGCGGGTCCCAAAGCGCATTGTTCCTGCCGCGTGCCATGCTCATTGGGTCGGTCTGATACTTGATCTGTAACTGCTTGCATGACTTGACATAATGTTCTAGAGCCGAGCAAAGTGCGTCGCACCACTTGGTAGGGGTATTGCAGATGTGTGACAGGTGGAAGAACCATGTATCTCCGCGGTTCTTGTCGGGCTCCACGACGGTTGGCTCGCAGAATCGATGCTTCGCTAATGCGTCACGATTCTGCCAGTCGACATAGAATGCACCATATGGCGCCTGACGCGCGACAGCTTGCTGTATGACAATGTTGAGAGCTGCTGTCATCCTGTTGAACTCGTGGCGAAGTTCTTTGGTCAGCAGAAGAGCGTTCTTACTGGGTTGTCCCCAAACACTGAACGTCCTGTTGCTGCAGATCTCGGTATCGGCGTTGAAAAAGGTGTTGTAGCCTGTCACGTAAAGCTTGAACCTGCTTCCCCAATACTGCTTTCGACCAGCTCGAATGGCAGTGTTGATGACCTGTTCGATCACGGTCACCATCTCTGGTGCACGTAGCAGTTGCCATGTATCGGAGAGTTGCTCTTCGCAAGGCTTAATTGGTCCAAGGTCGTAGATACATGATCTCAAGATCTCGGGAAACTGGACGTCGACGCCACCGATGGTCAATGTACCAAAGCGAGGCTGCCCGACTGTTGGTCGAAAACCTGAAGAACTTGTCAGCGAGGATAGCCTTCCTGCATGGGGAGGGATCATTACCCCAGTGCAGATCCGTTATGGGAGGTCTACTCCAACCTCGCGGAATTGTGTCGCCTGTGCTATTGCCGTCGTGGAACCAAAGCACGCGCAGTGATTGAGCTTTCGAGTATCCACGGCTCCAGGAAGCTTGCCACCAGCCGGGACCGCGTTCAACTGCTTTGAGTATGCCTCTATGAACCGCCAACACTTTCCCCGTTCGACGAGATCTCCGGCTCCGATACCGCTGGCGAACGAGTCACCCCAGGCAGTCCACTCGAGGGCTGGAACTTGAACGTGCGGCTGCAGTGCGTAACTGACGTTCGAGGGCATGGCTGTTGCAAGCGCCACGAAGCCCGCCAAGAGTGTAATTCGTAAGAGTAGCAGAGGCATCGTCCACTAAGCAATGTTCTGGCTTCGCTTCCCAGCTATGACGATTCGCTATGCTGCTTACTAGCAGCGAGCAGGAATGTGTGTGTAGTGTAGGACGCAGCATTGCGCATGATTCGAACAAATAGACACAGCAATCTCTTGTAGCCTACCTTGTTTGGCTACGCCAGCGCATACAGTCCTACCTCACTGTGTAAACGAAGTTTGGCCATGCGGAAAAGAAGTAGAGCACAGCACCCCATGCTTCCACGAACCTCGACGAACCCTTTGAGGGGGCGCAAACAGTGGTAACCAGATGGTGCGACAGAGTAAGGGCATAGGCGTAGGCAAAAGTACCTAGATCTCGACACGGCGATCGAGTACTCTTGAATCGCTTCGCGCCTCGCCCCTCGAGCCGGCACGCTCATAAGGCTGTTCTTTGGGAGATGACCAGTACAAGGCCTTGCGGTAGCTTGTCTAGTTGCGCAGCGGTATTGCGCCGTCTCTGTGTGCAGGTCAAATTCTGTAGGCGATAGAATCTGTCAGCCAGCCAGCATATTACTGTCGCAATGTGCAACGTCGATGTTGTAAGGCAACGAAACTATCAGCCCAATCCTGACCTGACTTTGCACCGCCGAAGGTTTCCGCTAGAGTCGCTAGAGTCGCGCGAAGGATGAGGCGTGGTATGGGCTGTAACACTTGGCGTGACGATCCAATGCTACTGTTCGTGAGTCCATTTATAAAAGCTTCAAGTTATCCACGAGGTCGCGCGACGCTGCCATCAGTCCATAGAACCACCTCCGCGACTGAGTTGCGTCTTAGCCTTGACGGTACGATTATATCTTGAGGAGCTTTGCAAACGCCGGTTATCCTATCTTGACATAAAGTCAAAATACCATGGCAGCTACACGTAACAGTAGTGCGAATACTCCCAGTGGTGCCTCATCGTAATGGACACTGACGGCTATGCAGCGAACTGCCCGGCCAGCGCGCTCGCAGAGAGCGACATCCCCAGCATCTTCACCGACAACAGCACCGGACTCTGCGGTGTACCATACCCGTCAGACAATCCATGGCAGGGCTTATCTGGCTGCTGCTCTGGCCCTGTCTCGGTCTATAATGGCTGTTTCCAATACTGTCAGCCTAGTAGCAGCTCCACCTTCCTCTCCTGCGCGAAGGCGGCGGCGAATTCGACTGAGAGCCCGGTCATAAGCAGCTGCAACAAAGCTGTGAGCTCTGCCGGGCATTGCCTTCGGGCAGCTGATGGGAGCTGGGCATTGTGGGCATTGTTGGCGGCGCTCTTAGCGCGTAGTCTGGGACTTGGAACTACATAGCAGTAGGTTGGTGGTGGCTGTTCGATTGACAGCGTGTATACCCTTCATACATCGATATAGTAGCAATGAGTGATGGACGAAGAAAAGATGGCCTCCACCTACTTCCACATGATCCAAGTACTAATATGGCGTTACGATGATCACTGCACCTGTGTGCCCGTCCATAGTGCTCAGACGCCAGCCCGCACACTGCTCTCCAGTGGGCGGACAACTTTGGCAAATCCCATCGTCAGACTGTCATCATCCGGACGGCGATTCGTGATGTTGGGCGTAACACCGGGCTACACAGCTGGTTGCATTTGCCTGCTGCCCAAGATCAGGGATCCTGCGCCATCGTGGGATCCTCACCTAGCGGGGCTTGAAATTGCAGGGACCGCGTCGTGCTCGTCACCCGAAGACGCAGAGTAATTATTGACATGACCGCACAACTCCAGTCCGCGTGGACGTAAGTCTGTGAAGGACGTGTGTATGCTGCATCAGGTGAGGTCGCGAAGCTGGACTTTCGACTCGACGGACTCGGAGCAAGAGGGCGCAGCCTCGTCACGTGCAGCTCGACCGCCGCTCATGGCATGAAACATTACACTACACCTCTCGCCGAACTCATCGTAACATGTCGAACAACGATCGCGACACTACTCAGGGCAGGTGATCACCGCGCAGCATCTTTGGCAAAGCTGTTTGTAAGCCCTCCGAGCATCGGCTACCTTTCGAATGGCGTGCTCAGGTAGCTTGACATCGCCATGCGACAGCTCCAACCGCGAACGACGAAGAGGTAAAAAGTACAGTCTGGGTGAAAGTCTCGTTTCTTCTATTCATACTCCTCCCAATTCCCTTTCTGCGCACCCCAAGTCAAACTAGCTCGCGAAGATGCCAGTTGAGTTCATTTCCCTCGCGTTTCCCAATGCCTCCACGGAGCTCAATCCCATCCCTGGCGCCCCCATAGATCCTGACTACCTCGCACGATACGCCAGGAACCTTGACGACTATGATATCAACTACACGCTCCAACCCTACGACTCAGGAGGTTTCGACCCCTTCACCCAAGCCGCGCATATCGCAGCACACACCAAGAAGCTGAAAGTCATAGTCGCCCTCCGCCCAAACACAATGTACCCCACAGTGGCAGCTAAAGCTCTCGCAACCCTCGATCAACTCAGCAGAGGTCGCGCCGTAGTCCACTTCATCGCTGGTGGCAGCGATCAGGACCAAGCACGCGAAGGCGACTTCTTGGTCAAAGACAAGCGCTATTCCAGACTTGAGGAGTACATCAAGATCTTGAAACGTGCTTGGGCTTCCACCGAGGCTTTCGACTGGGAGGGCGAGCACTACCAGTTCAAGAACTTCGCCTCTCGTGTGAAGCCCGTCAACGGCTCGTCGATCCCGATCTCAGTCGGTGGGAGCTCAGACGCGGCGTATCGCGTTGGTGGTTCGCTGGGTGATATCTTCGGGCTGTGGGGCGAGCCACTAAAGGAGACCAAGCAGCAAATTGATCGCATTCACGGTGAAGCTGAGAAAGCTGGTCGACCCCGCAAGGAGTGGCCAAGGATCTGGGTGACGTTCAGACCCATCGTAGCAGAGACTAATGACCTCGCGTGGGTCAAGGCACACAAGACACTGGCTGCGCTTAAAGGCAACTCTGCCGATCCACGAGGAAGACCGGTGCAAGCTGGCGTTACGCCTCAGAATGAGGGCTCGAAGCGCCTGCTCGAGATTGCCGAGAAGGGCGAGGTGCAGGATCGTGCTCTGTGGTACCCGACTGTGACTGCGACAAATGCTCGTGGTGCTTCGACAGCCCTTGTTGGTTCCTGGGATGTTGTCGCAGAATCTATCCTAGACTACGTCGATCTCGGGTGTGATCTCATCTCCATCCGTGGGTATGATAACCTGAACGATGCTATCGATTATGGGCGCCATATCTTGCCGCGTGTGAGGGCTGGGATAAAGGAAAGGGAGACGAGAGGAAATCAAGTTACCAACGGGAATGGAACTACCAACGGAAATGGCGCCACCAATGGGATTGGAGCTGCCAATGGGAATGACCACGCCAACGGCAATGGAATTGTAGTCCCGACAGCGGCATGAGTGGTTCGGATGTCGCATAGCACATATTTCGATTGCGTTGCCGTTCGGAAATTCATCCCTGCGCCAGCTAAATGAGGTTAATGCAGGTGCTTTACATTGAATGCTAATAGCCTGCCTCATATCGCTTTACACAGAAAACCACAGTCCCTCCATCACATCAAGTACTATACCCATACCCCTCCCCCACATCCCCATCCCCAATATCCCAATACATCTTGTCCCGATTCGCCCCATAGTACATCACACACTCATACACTCCCGTCGAAGTCCTATAATGCACATCCACAGACGAGTACCCGCCGCCCTGGTTCTTCGCAGCTTGCACACACTGCTGCGCGGCGGCGCAGATCTGCAAGCTGCCGTCGAGGTTGAGGATGACGCGAGGATTCTTGTTGCCCGGGTTGACGAAGTTCAGGTTTGTGTTGAAGCCGTGGAAGACTTTATAGTAGGCGAAGGGGCTGTAAGGGTTGTTGGGGATGGTGGCGTAGAGGCGGAGGAGGCATTGACTGTTTTGGCGAGGGTGAAGGGAGGTCTGAAGTGTCAGTTGTCGGTCTCTGGAAGGACGCCGGCAGGATAGCGCACCTCTCGGTAGGTCTCGAGGCTCGATGAGGGGAGAGCTGGTGCCGGTGAGACGCAGACTAGGCAGAGCAGCAGGGCTCCGAGTCGGCGCAACATGACCGTATGCTGGTGGTGAGGCGTTCCCGTTTGATCTCAATGCCAGTGATTTGAGTCTTGGACCCAAGCTGCTTGAGATGTATGCAGTCACCAGCCCGGAAACGCATTCTGTACCCCATGTTTTCATGCCGGCGTCCCTTGCATGCTTGAACATCTTCCGCTGCACTTCCGCTGCACACTGCTCATGTCGAGATCACACCATCAACACCTCAAGTACTCCCCTTCCCCATAACAGCATCCCTACAAACCCCATAAAGCGGCACAATATCCGTCCAAAGCCTAAACTGATGGATCCCCTGTCCCACAAGCGCCTCCAAACCCGCCACAGTCTTCCATCCACTATTACCAGCCAACTGCATAAGACTCGTAATACTCGGCTTATAAGCCATCTCGAGTAGGACAGTATCGCCCAGCCCCTTTGCCTCGGTCATTGAGAAGATCTGGCACAAGATCTCCCGTAAGCTGGGATCGATGGGCGAGTCGCCGGGGATCGTGCCGATCGCCACGCGCGGCAGGGTGGCGGGTGTGGGCATAGCGGCTGCGGCTTCGGCTTCGGAGGAGAGGAGAGTGATGTTGTAGCTTGCGTCGAAGTTTTGGATCAATGCAGAGAGCTTAGTCTTGTTGCGGCCGACTAGATAGAGCGGGCTATATCCCATGCTGTGCAAGGCGTACAGGGCTGCTCGTGCGGTGCCGCCACCTCCTATGACCATGGCGGCTTCGGGAGAGGTGGTTGAGGGCGAGGCGCCGGCGTTGCGGAGCGCGAGCACCATGCCTTGCCAGTCTGTGTTGTAGCCTGTCAACGTCACTTTGCCGGTATAAGGGTCGGTGGAGGGCACGATGGTGTTCACTGCGCCGATTGTGGCGGCTGCTGGATCGATGGCGTCGAGGAGGGGCATGATGTCGAGTTTTAGTGGGATGGTCACGCTTGCGCCGCCGAAGTTGGGTGCTCGGATGATTTCTACGGCGTCTTTGGCGTTGTCTGTCTCGAACAAGCCGTAGTGGTGAGGCAGACCTGTCAGCTCGAAGAGCTTGTTATGCAGAGCCGGACTTCTGCTGTGTTGTACAGGCGTGCCGAAGATGCAAAACTTCTTGGGCTCGATCTCACCAACGAGACCAAGGACCTTCCGGATATCGGCAGCTGCCAATTGGCCAGGCGCAGCTTTCACCGGCATAGCTGGGTGCGAGACTGGCGTCATGAAGTCATTCGTCACTCGTGACATCTTGCCAGCATCGCCCATGTTCAGACCGATGAACGGCAAATCGGGGTGGTCTTGCTTGACTCGCCTGTGGAAAGCTTTCAAGTCATCATTGTCGTTTGTTGACTTTGCAACACCGACGAGTTTCACGATATCGCCATACTCCCTCGCAGCACCGAAATGCGGCACCCAGTCCTCCGCACCGTTCGCCCATGACAGCGTACCCTTCGGATCATGATGCGACGCAATGATCGTGCACATCTTGCGATGACTGAGCACAAACTCCTTGAGCTCCTTGGGCGCAGTAAGTTCCAGATCCGCAAAGTCAAAGCCCATACGCAGCGCAACGCGGTACAGCGTCAACCCATCCTTGACATCAGCGTCAGGCCATCTCCCACCCTGACTGACAGTCCTCAGCGTGAAGATAAGCGGTAGTGTCGTGTTCGCCCTCAGCGTAGCAACCTGATCGATTAAGAACTCAGGGCTCGGCAGCCCGTCCTCAGTCTTCGGATCGACTAGCAGATCAGCCCTCAACTCCACCGCATCAACCCCCACCGTGACCTCGGGAACGATATCAACAATATCGTTAATTCGTGGACTCGTTAGACTAACGAAGAACGAGTGCCTCTTCCGTCGAATCTTCCTCATCGCACTGCTCTTCCCCGTCATAGTCCACAAGAACCTCTCAAAATCATCCAGCGGGCTGCTCCACCCAGCGACAATCTGCGAAGGATCCACGGTCTGGCTGTGGAAGTGCAGATTACTGATATCTTCGAACCAAGGCTTTCGGCGGAGATATACGCCCATCATGTCCTCGACGTAAGCTGGGCGCGTCTTGTCGCGGTTCAGGAACTCCATCACTAGCGAAATCTCGCGCGTGACGTGCAGCACCATGCCATCCTGTGTCCAGTCTGTGAGTAGCTTGCGAGCTTCGGGTGTCTCGACTATACCCCCGCCAGTAGCGAAGACGTAGCCCGTGGGCTTCTCACGCATAATAGTCTGGAGGAGATTGAGTTCTTTGGCGCGGAAGCCGTCCCAGTCATTGTCCTTGAGCATTTCAGGGATGGTCATACCCACTGTACGCTCAAGCTCAGTATCCATATCCACGAGAGGCCAGCCGAGGATTTTTGCGGCCCAGCCGCCGGTCGTAGTCTTGCCTGCGCCTCGCATACCAATGATGAAGATTGACTTTTTGACTTCACCTTTGTTGTGCGTGCCATTCACGCCATTGGTAGTGACGCCGTTCGTATTCGCTTTGGCAGGCTCGAAGCCATCCATGTCAACGCCAAAGGTCTGATGCTGCACGTCCCACCAGCCTGGCCAAGTCTTGCCCGTGCATTCTCGCTCGTCGATCAGTGTACCTTTCGGAGCCACGCCCGCCAGCACAGCGAAGCTCATCGCAACACGGTGATCGTCATAACAGTGTATAGCCTCTGTCGCCTGCTGCAACTCCATGCCTACACCATCAATCTCGATCCCATCCTCAAGCTCCCGACAGGTGACGCCGAACTTCGCCAGCTCAACACGCATAGCTTGTATGCGATTGCACTCCTTTTGCCTCTGATTCGCGATCCCCACGATCCTCGTCGTCGCCGCACCTTTCGCCGGCTTCGCAACAGCGGCCAGCACCGACGCAGTCAAGAAAGCATCAGTCATGGGCTCCATATCGATCTCTTTCACCGCCTGCAGCTCACCCACGGCAGGCCCAGTGACCGTCGTACTACTCTCAGTCTGCTGCACCTCACATCCCATAGGCCTGAGTACGTCAATCGCAAATCTCGCATCGCCTTGCAGCGATGCACTTCCGATGTTCGGCACCGTACACGTCGTCCCCGTGATGGCAGCCATAGCGAGCGGATACGTAGCCGAGCTCGCATCGCTCTCAACCTCATACGCCGCCGGGTTCTGGTACTGCTGTTTAGGCACATGATACACATTCGCCTCTGTCTTGCTCCTCGTGACGTGCACGCCAAAAGTAGCCATCATGGCGATCGTCATGTCGATGTAGAGTTGACTGATGACCTTTCCACCCACCAGTCGTAAAGTGACTGGCTTCTTCGCATAAGGCGCGCACATAAGGATCGAGGAGACGTATTGCGAGGAGACTTTCGCGGTGAGCTCGATGTCGCCGCCTTCGAAGCCACCTGCGGCTGCGATACGGAGGGGAAGGCTTTGACTGCCTTCTTTGCCTAGGTAGTCGATCGAGACGCCGTTGGAGCGGAGAGCATCGACTAAAGGGCCTTGAGGTCGCTCTTGCATGCGTGCGTTGCCTGTGAGGACTGTGTGGGAGGCATCTCCAGTCGACTGAGCGAGTGTGACGGCTGTGGTGAGGAAGCGAGACGCGGTACCTGCGTTGCCGATGTAGATCTCGTCTTTGCATGCCTTGAGAGCGCCGCCGTTGCCATTGAGGACAAGGACTCGCCCTTCGTCTTCCCAGCGGTATGTGGCGCCGCCGAGCTTGGCGATGGCTGTGAGCATGAACTGCGTGTCGTCTGAGTGCAAGAGGTTGGTGATTCGGCATTCGCCTGCACCCAAGGCAGCTAAGAGCAGAACGCGATTCGATATGCTCTTACTTCCAGGTGGTCTACATACTGCCTTTAGGCCTTTGGGTACCCCTGGCTTGACCAGTATCGAAGGCGACAGGATGATCCGAATAATCTTGTCCTGTACCTTGGTCGCCTGCGGTTCATGACACTTCCCAATCGCAGAAAGTAGCACAATCTTCTTCTGCGATCCAGCGTTTTTCTTGTCCACCGCCATTCGCCCCAGCAGATCATCAACAGGGCACTTCTTCGCAGTAAGCCTCGTGATAAGCTTACTATCCAAACTCGTCGGCAACCCATAACTCTCAATCGCCTTCGTCAGTCTCGCCACAGCGCCCGGCTCCAGCACACCCAGAAACCTCGCCAACTCCGCCTCCTTCACCATCCCGACAGCTACAGCCTCTCCATGCAGCACCTCAGGCGTCAAGATAGCCTCATAAGCATGCCCAATCGAATGCCCGAAGTTCAGCAGATTTCTCAACCCGCCTTCCCTCTCATCAGCACTCACAACCTCTGCCTTCACCCTCGCACTCCCAAGTACAATTCTCTTGAACACCTCTTCCACGCCCTCGAACCGTCCCGGCCCCACAGGTCGATCCAGCGCCGCCATGATAGCGCCAGCACCCTCTTCCAACCGCTCAAACTCCACCTCATCCCATATCGCAGCCGTCTTGACGACTTCTGCCATGCCATTGCAGACTTGCCTTTTTTTATCCAGCGTTTCCAGAAACTGCAAGTCAATATATACCCGCTCTGGCTGCCAGAAGCTCCCGACTAGGTTCTTACCCATAGGCACGTCGATCGCAGTCTTTCCGCCAATGCTCGAGTCTACCATGGCGAGTAGGGATGTCGGGATCTGGCAGAAGCGCACACCACGCATGTAAGTCGCGGCTACGAAGCCGATCATATCGCCCACTACACCTCCACCAAGGGCGAGGATCACAGTGTCGCGCGTGCACCCTTGCGCGAGCAGCCAGTCCTCAACTTCTGCTTTCGTCTTCCGCGATTTCGACGTCTCACCAGGCGTGACGCGGTCGTAGATGAGGAGTCTGACATCCTCCTCCGTCTTCCCTAGCTTCTCCCTCTCCGCATTAAATGACGCTTGAAAGGTCGACACGTATTCCAGCTTTGCGAGATTCGTATCGCAGACAAGCACATACGTCGACGTCTCAATATTCGCCAGCAAATCCCTCGCTACATAGCTCTTCCAAAGCCCATAATCAACTATGATGCTCTCCTTACCCAGTATCGGGACTTTCGTGACTGTATCTGTGGCCATTATTGCCGTCGACCTTTTTCCTCAGCTCACCAGCAGCTCCGAGACCAGGTTTTCGGCCGTCTCGGCGAGGGGGCGGGAGAAGGTGTGCGTGTTTAGGAAGTCCCACAGGCGGACTTGCTGCATGTATGTGTTCGTTTACGAGGAGAGGAAATGCATTGGAGAGTGGACAGCAGGGGTTGTGGGATTTATTTGGCTATAGTGCATTGGAGTCATTGAAAATGTGCTGGTGAGACTTTTGCCGGACGGGGTTTGTGGAGAAATTCGGCGTGGCTGTAGGGATTCTCTCCACACTACAGGTATCTGGAGGTACGCGGCTGAGTGATGTGAACCAGGCGGACAACTGTGCGACTGGTGCTGGAGCATGATAGCTTGTTCAATCGGGCATTCTCAGCCGAATTCTTTGGTATCTAGACAGTCCTTCATGTAGCAACGACAGGTATCATATTCGGCCTCCCCAGCGTAATCTCTCCTCTCCAAGTCCCCTCAGTCAACCCCAGGGTCTCTATCAAGTTCTGCCATCTGGGCCCTCCCCGTTCCTTCCTCCTCACGTACTGCAGCAGCTTCTGCCGCCTGTGAACTAGTAATCTCAGGTTCCGCTGGTTGACCCTGTCAGTCCTCCCTCGCGTTGCCACAAACTCAGCCAACGTCCTGATCTTGGCGGTCAAGATCGCGACCTGCACTTCAGAGCTGCCAGTGTCTGGTCCTGCTCGCTCCTTCTTCTCCATCGGTGGTGCGGGGTGAGCGCCTGGAGGTTTCGGTGGTAGGATACTGTCTGTGCTGTGTCGGCCGAAGGTCTCGATGCAACGTTGCTTGTTCACTCGTAGGCGATCTTTCGAGCTGCCGATTTCCAGTGAGGCTATTCGTTGCAGTGCCTCTGCAGCAGTAGCCTGCTCCTCTTGTGTTCGCTTCGCTTCGTCCTCCTTCGAAGATCTTCCTGTGTCGTAGTCTTCGAATGTCGATTCCACGGCTTTTGACTCTGACTCCACTGGTGACAATAACCAGCTGCTGTGCTTTACGCCCTTGTCGAGTTCTCTGCTGTCGAGATAGAAGTTGAGTGGATGTGCCTGGGGCTCGCCCGCTGCCGCACCATCGCGTACCGGACTTGATGATGCCGCTGAATTTGCAGGAAGTGTTGCAGTGTCGAATGATCGCAAGAAAGGAGTCTCAACTCCCCGTATCGGATCGCCCAAGGA
The DNA here is from genome assembly GCA_002077045.2 of Rachicladosporium sp. CCFEE 5018. Taxonomy (NCBI): domain Eukaryota; kingdom Fungi; phylum Ascomycota; class Dothideomycetes; order Cladosporiales; family Cladosporiaceae; genus Rachicladosporium; species Rachicladosporium sp. CCFEE 5018. The sequence goes on along the minus strand of KZ111145.1, from coordinate 1,630,392 downwards.
TCCAGCTCGTTCTTGCTTCAGCACAACTTGCCGACTCAGATTCGCGGCCTTCTTCGCCTTTGCCTGTGCAATCGCGTATGGATCGCGATGCTTCCGCCGCTGGGCTGCCGTCGATGCATCTCGAGCATACACATTGGCGATGGAGAGTAGAGGGGACCATGATGATGTCGTTTGTCCGGGCAGAAGGTGATGTGCAGATGTGACGCTCGTCTGCTGACCAACGGGTGCCCGAAGGCATTGGAAGAGGGGTATTCGAGGCGGCATTGTGCTGATGATGCTACACTCTAACACCTTTAGACTCGCGTGCTCTCACATTGTCTTCGGGAGAGCCAAGACCAGGAGCAGACATACTCAATCGAGCTTAGCGCGACGCACCTCGGGCTTGGGAATCGCAACCGCCGACCTCGAAATTATCCCACTACACTCCCACTACAGAATACCACATCTCCTCCCCAAGACGAGCACTTCTTCACGACACAACACCGCAAACATGGCCGCCAAGAACCTACCCGCGGCTTTCAATGCCACTCAACAGGATATCGAGATGCTGCTGGCCGCCCAGTGCCATCTCGGCAGCAAGAACATGCAGGTCCACATGGAGCCTTACCTCTGGAAGACGAGGGCTGATGGTATCAATGTGATCAACATCGGCAAGACTTGGTAAGTCAACGAGAGCTTCGTTCGAATATCATGTTGGCGTACAAGAGCGTGCGCCTACTCCGGCGCATTGCAAACGATGCGTGCAGCAAAACTCGATATGCCAAGACTCCATTCCACAGATACTGATTTCAATATAGGGAGAAGATCGTCCTCGCTGCCCGCATCATTGTCACCATCGACAACCCAGCGGACATCTGCGTCATCTCCGCTCGTCCCTACGGCCAGCGTGCCGTCCTCAAGTTCGCCGCCCACACCGGTGCCGTCGCCATCGCCGGTCGCTTCACCCCCGGTAACTTCACCAACTACATCACCCGTTCCTTCAAGGAGCCCCGCTTGATCATCGTGACCGACCCCCGCACCGACGCCCAAGCCATCAAGGAGGCTTCCTACGTCAACATCCCCGTCATCGCCCTCTGCGACTCCGACTCCCCAACCGAGTACGTTGACGTCGCCATCCCGACCAACAACAAGGGCCGCCACGCCATTGGTCTGATCTGGTGGATGCTCGCTCGTGAGGTGCTCCGCCTCCGCGGCACTCTCGCTTCCCGTGAGGCTGAGTGGGATGTCATGACTGATTTGTACTTCTACCGTGACCCCGAGGCGGAGGAGAACAAGGACGGCAACGCCGACGAAGCCAAGGCTCCTGGTGTTGATGAGGTCGGCCCCGGTGCTGTCGAGAGCGGCTTCAACAATGAGTGGGAGGTTAGCGGCGGCACTGCGGGTGCTTTCGCGGCTGCGTCCAACACTGCTGGTGCGCCTGCTGCTAGCTCGTGGGATGCCGATGGTGCGGACTGGGCTGCCAGCTCTGCCCCGGCTGAGACTGGGAATGCTGGGTGGACTGGAGAAAATGCTGACTCGAAGCCGGCTGCGCCTGAGACTAACTGGTAGACCTTGCTTGTCGTCATTCTAGCTATTGGCTGCGTCAAGTGGCCAGTAGCGAGAATTGAAAGCATATGCTACGCAGTAGGAGAGAGATTATTTGCGTTCATCATCGCTACAACGTCTTAGACGCTTGATGAGGGAAAGAGACCTGCTGTGGCAACACACTAGGGGAAAGCCCTGCGTTTAGACCGAGGAATGGGTGTATGTAACAGTCACCCAAGCTTTGATGTGTCGCATGACCTCTCACGTTTCACTGTGCAATCTCCCTTTTTTGATCTGCAACAATCTTTGTCCCCATCTCTGGTCTACGTTTCGGCGGAGTCGTACATCTCCCATAAAGCAAAGCTTCGGGCCAAGTACCATTGCGCGAACATGTCTTGACCCCGAAAATACAGTGGTGCTCTGCCCGTGCAACTTGCCGGCCACGCCCCAAGAAACCGCGCGGTCTCTCCATATCCACCAGTGTAGCCTTGAGGTAGCGCACAACAACCCGCAACTCCACCTCCAATTCCACGGCCACCGAGAGAGCCCAAGCTCAGACCTCACTTCCCCGCCCTCAGCCCCAGCGCAGCAACCTTCTCCGCGCAAGCACCCACCCCATCCTCACCTTCCTTCACCACCTTCCTCTTCTTTGCAACCGGTGCTTCGCACTCTTCTTGATCCTCAGCCCCGTCTTCGTCTTTCAGCCCAGTCATCGCATCGACGTCCTCAATCGCATCTGCGACGGCTCCGTCATGCTCCAGAGCTAGAAGCGCGGCCCAAGCATCCCAGCTCTTCACCCGGTATCCTCGAAACCCTTCTTGTCCCTCCCTCTCCCCCTTCTCCCCCCTCAAAACCTCAACTTCCACCTTTCCCCCTCCAGCCCCGATCCTCACCTTACAGCTCGGATCTTCATCCCAGTCTCTGCCCACCGGACTGCCGTGTTTGACCCAGCAGGACTTGGAAGTCTTCTTGCCGGTATGGTGAGAGCGGACGTCTGAGGGGTGAATATAAGTCGCGCCGCAGAGGGTGTGGGTGTAGGGTTTACTGGGACGGGAGAGGATGGCGCGGCGGGTGGGGTAGATGGTGCCGATGCCGTTGCCTGTGCCGGTGGAGCGCGGGGCGAGGGAGGCGGGGAGGAGCGTGGACTTGCGAGTGGGTAGGGGCGTCGATGTTGCAGTGGGGTGGAAAGGCAAGTCGGACTTGGCTGACAGTGGCAAAGTAGTGGAGGATGGTACGGGCGAGATGCTCGCGGGCGAGAGTTTGTTGTCGGTGTCGACGGCGGCTTTGGTAGGTGCGCGGCGAGCTGGCTTCTTCGGCGTGGCTTTTGGAGCGGTAAGCTGCTTCTTAGTTGGCGCTTGCTGGACGTGCTCCGGATGTGGCTCTTCGAGGATGCCGACGATATGGCTCACGCTCTGCGCTCTGAAGCCACCCAGCGGCCGCTTCTTCTTTCTGATCACTGCCTTTGCTTCCACTTCCACTTCTTCGTCATCGCTCTCCTCGTCGATCTCCATGACATCTGCCACAATTTCCGCTTCCTCAGCCTTCGCCACCTTCACCATCGGCGTACTCATCACCCTCCCACTCCCCACAACCATCCCCGCGACCTTCGCCTGCCAAGCACAATCTTCCACCACGGCGCGTTCCAGCCAGCCTAGATCCGTTGCCTTCCAGCTCGCAGGAAGTAAACCCCTGAACTGCTCAAGCAAATGCATCCCCTTAGTATTGCTCAGCAGTCTCAAAACCCCCACATACAGTCCGCGTTCATCCAGCGTACCCGCATGATAAAAATCACACAGTCCTGCCAGGAAGCCAGCCGACAGGCCATCAGAGCGGGAAGCGAAGTGCTCATGCACCTCCCCCAGAAATCCCGTGACCGCAGCCTCTCTATCCGTGCCAACGCTCCTCCTTGCACCCAACGTCGCCGGCTGCGCAACGCGTAAGATCCCTGTCGGAGATGGCGCTAGTGAAGACTGCGCTCTTGTAAGGACAACGATACCAGTCCCCACCGCCTGCTTCATCGCTGTCCCGACACCAGTGGACTCGTCTCCGCGTAGCTTGTTCTTCGCATGTAATGCAGGTGTCGTCTTGCTGCGCCTCGCCTTCCCCTTCGCCATACTGCGGTGATGGTGGCGTGTAATTCGGAACAACGGCAGAGTCGTTTGGGTCGGGGTTGTGGAGGGAGTGGATGTATCTTACGAGGATTTGTTGGCAAGGTATCCAGAGGGCGACTAAGGTAAGGAGGATGTTGAGTAGGAGGCGCATGTGAAGGGTAGAAAGTTCTGATGAAGCTGAGGCGGCTTTGTTGTGATCTGCGGACTAGTGAGGCGCGTGAAGGGGAGGTATGCGAGGAAGGAGCGACTGAGGGAGGTGAAGTGGGTGACTGTGAGGGATCGAGACGAGGTGGGAAACAAATATGATGGACTCACGATGCGATGGCAGGGTGAATGAGATGAAGGAGATCTTACTGCTAAGCATTTGCCACTTCGCCGATTCTCCAGATCTGCTCTTGGTCGTAATGGGTATCGTCCCCATCGTCAAGCAAGTGAACGCCGGTGCGTGTTCCTTCAGAACATTCGCGCCTCAAGCCCCATTCATCCTCTCTTTCCCCTCAATTCACCTTCCCCTGCCTAGCACACCAAAGCCCCACACTCTCCCTAGCAAGCACACTCCCCCAAACCCCTCCCTCTCCACCCTTTCTCCACTCCTCCCCTTGCCCCTCATCTCCTCCTCCCCCAGCCCGTCCAGCCTCAGCAAGTATAACCTCCAAATCCCTCTTCTGGCTCCCCACCCACCTTCCAACAAACCCTCTCGGATCTTTGGCCAAATTCTCATAAAACTTCCGCTTCGCATTCGTAGCGTGCAGTTTCTGCACTAGCAGCGCGAGGTTGTCGTCGGCGTGGATGATGGTGCTGAGGGAGGTGAGGTGCGTTTTGGAGGTGGCGTAACGGGTTATGTGGTGGGCTGTGGGGTTTGGGAGAGGGACGGTGAGGTCGTAGATCGTGCGTTGGGAGGGGACGGTGGAGTCGGGAGGAGAGATGTAGGATTTGTCGACGCGGATTGTGTAGGGGAGCTTTGAAGGAGGAAGGGGTTTTAGGTGGGGTTGCAGGATGTCGGGGAGGTAGGGGAAGGAGAGGCGGTCTTGGTTGAAGAGCTGGGCTGTGTTAGTTTCTTGCAGTGCAGCTTACATAGTTCATGAGGACTCACCCGCCGGAGTGGCTCATCGCAGACGATCGTCCGCTTGTCGTCGTCTTCTTGCAGGTGCATTGCTCGAGCATACTCCCAGATCCCTTGCACTGCGCCTAACATGTCGTCTTCCTCAGTATCAAGGATCTCAGCAAGGCCAGGGCTGAGCTTGTATCGCTCGCGCTCCGTGTCGCGCGTGAGGTTGATGGTGACATTCACATTCTCATCGCCCTTGCGCTCAAACTCGAGACAGTCAAAGCTGTTCTCCGGACTGTTGGGATCATAGGCCGGATTCGGCTGAGCCTGTGTAGGCGCCTGCTGTTTCCGCCACTCGATCTGGGAGAAGCCATCGGGCATGAGTGCTGGATTCCGGTCGAAGTCAATTGTGATGGCCTTGAAGAAGTCACTCAGCCGTGGTCGCTTTTCCGGGCTTGGCTCATCCTCATCCGTGTCGTCCAACAGTCGTCCCTCGATCTTGACCCGGAACGTCGCCTGGCTGTTGTCGCCGAGCTCGAACAGCCCATCACCGTCCACACCAGTCCCGTCCTCAATGACCTGCCAAGGCTGTCCCTCAACTGTATTGCTGATCCACAGTCTCAGCGTCCCCTCGCGTTTCGCGTACTCGCGCTGCGCGTTGTCCTTGACATCCAGCCGCTTGCGCATCATCACAGCGTCCAGTCGCCTCTCAACCTCGCGCAAGCGCTTGTACCGCTGCACTCCATCGCCGACAATCGCATCGGCGACATCATCGGGGATGTCGCGGTCTGTAGGTTTCCTGCTCTGCCGTCGCGCCAAGTCTCGCCGCCTCACCTCCTCGAGCTGCTGTGCCTGGAGCTGCGCGGCAGTGATGGCAGCCTGTTGTTGTGGGTTGGGATGGGGCTGTGGGAGAGGCCCAGCTGCATTGTATGTTAGCGCGAGGTCGGCGTAGGAGATCTTGCGCTTGTGGCCCGCGGCTGAGTTGGGATTGCGCTGCATGGTAGATGAATGTACAAGTACTGGTGGGTCTCTATGGATTATATGACGGTGGATGGCTTGACATACCTCGCCTGGGTGGAGGCTGTTGGCGGTAGTTCTGCATTGTGCTTGCTGCCCTTCCGCTGCTGCGTCGGCTTGTGCGGCGCCAAGCGTGATCTAGTGTGTTAGGCACGTCAAGCGTGAGGCAGATCAGCGCGATGTCGGATGGAAGCTGATGAGATGCGACAACAAACAGTGATGATAACACGGACAGTCAGATAATCGCCAATGACGATGGAGTGAAGTCGCGTCGCGTAGCCCGGGGATGATGGATGCGGCCAATGCGCTCGCTAAAGGCAAAGGGGTTGTGGATGGAGGGGCAGACTGGTCGAAGTACCAGAAAACGACCTGTACCACCATTGCACATCACATCAGATCGGCTTCTCATCTACCACCGCGACTACGTAAGCTTGGTCAAGTGGTGTGGTGTAGCGGAGTGTGGCCTGTTGCAAGGCATCAATCTTGCACACTCGACCTGACCGTGATGGGTCGAGGAGGACGACTTTGAACTACCAGAAGCTATGTCATTGCATCTACTACCGTAAAGGCAGGTTGATTTCATCTTTCCTTTCACGCAAGTCTATCGCCATCTCCTCGTCTCTCTCTTGATCTCCACCTGCCTCTGCATGTTCCAGCGACGACAATAGACTACAGTGTACCGGATCGGAGAGTGACGTGAAGAGCTGAACTACAGGCGACAAGTCCAACGCTCTGACCCCAAGAGCGTGCTCTGCTTTGTGGAATCTCGCGACCTTCTCCGCTCCAGGCATCTGATTCACGACCACGAGTTCCATCCCATCCATGGCCAAAGCCTTCCTCGCCACCCACGGCATCGATCTCGACGCAGAGCTCGCCAAAATGCAGTCTCCCCACGCCAACCCACAATCCTCCCCTAATCTCCCAGCGACCGCCACGCAGTCCTCCACCGGTCCTCCAATACACTCCGCCACCCTCCCAACCTCCATCCGTAACGTTTCTCTCCCCTCCCGCCCAGGCACCCACGACGTGACTCTGAATCCCAACACGGGCAAAATCACCTACATTGGCGCCCACAACCCCGACATCGCCTTACTGGCCCTCGCAAACCAGCAGTACGGTGATGCTGCGCTCCTGGCCCCGTCTCTCTGCCATCCGCACATCCACATCGACAAAGCCTACCTGCTGTCACACCCCTTGCACTCCAAGCACCAGATCAATGAGGGCACATTTGCAGAGGCTCTGCATGTTACGAATCTAGCCAAAGCGGCTTTCACGACCGAGGATCTGCTGGAGCGAGGGCAAAGAGTGATAGACGAGAGTGTCGCAGCAGGCGTGACGCATATGCGCGCGTTCGTCGAGGTGGACGCCATAGTCGGCCTGAAGTGCTTAGAAGCCGGCCTTGAGCTGAAAAGCCAGGCTGAAAGCCGCGGCAGGATGAGAGTGCAGATCTGCGCCTTCGCCCAGCTCCCGCTGTTTTCGGACTCCAAGACCTCTTCCTGGAGCGAGGATGCAGACTTTCATGATCCTAAGGCTGAGAAGATTCGCGCCTTGATGCGGGAGGCTGCTGCAAACCCGGAGGTCGAGGTGATGGGTAGTACGCCGTATGTTGAAGCTGATGGCGAAACGGCGAAGCGGAATGTGGAGTGGATGGTGGGTTTGAGTGTGGAACTTGACAAGCACTTGGACTTCCATCTAGACTACAATCTCAACTCTTCCTCCGAGCCGCTGATCCATCACGTCGTCGCAACACTCCACGCGGCTCACTGGACCGAGAAGATGACATATAAGACCATCGTGATCGGTCACGCGACGCGGCTTACGCTCTTCTCAGCCCAAGAATGGACCGACCTCAAGAAAGCAATCGGCGACCTACCGCTCCACTTCGTCGGTCTGCCAACAAGCGATCTATACATGTTACGCACAGCTGAACGCACACGAGGGACTCTAGACGTCATCTCCATGATCCGAGAGCATGGACTAAACGCCTGTCTGGGCGTGAATAACGTAGGCAATGCGTTCACGCCACAAGGCTCCTGCGATCCCCTCTCGCTGGCCAGTCAAGGTGTAGGGATTTACTCAGCAGGTACGGTGGAGGATGCGGAGGTGTTGTATGCGTGTGTGAGCACGCGAGCGAAAGCTGCGATTGGATTTGGGGGCGAAGCTGAGAAGGGAAGAAAGGAAGATGAGAGGAGAGAAGGAGAGATCAGGGTAGGCGATTCGGCGGATGTGCTGCTTTTCGGCAGTGAAAAGCAAGACTGGCGGACTAGGAAGAGTGTGGCGGAGGCGGTGTACTTGTATGATTGCTGTAGAGGGCGGAGAGGTTTCCTTGGAGGAAAGGCAACTTCGTAGGGATTAAGGCTCGGCTTCATCCGTGCCGATATGCGGAGCCGTGCTCCACTTCTGGGGCCGACAGGGTTCAAGCCTGATGTCTAGCATGAGACAGCAATCAAGCTGCCTTTGTTCGAATTGACTGTGACCTCATGCCTTTCTCTCCCTGCCTCACGCCTCGCAAGTTCCCACCGAAGATAGATCACCAGCGTTGAGTCGTTCTAGCATGGCCGCCGCAGTAGCTTCGTCGTCAATCGATCTCACAGCCAGTAATAGCTACTCCATCCGTCTCGGGTCAAGCTTAGGGACCGAGTCCAACACAACAAAACGACGATGCATTCGCTATAATCACAAGCCAGATTTCTCGAGCTCGACTAATGTCAGCTCGAAATTGTCTTCTGGCAGCTCTGCTAGACCTTCGTCTCTTGACGTCAGCGAAGGAGCAAAGACCTGGCGATATGCTGGCGACAGCCGAGAGGAGGATGATTTATACGTGCTAGTGCTCGGTGGTGGTGCTGGAAAGGAGGCGATGCTGGAGCGAGTGGAAGAGGTGCAGAGCTTGAACCTCGTCGCGACGCCGGACGAAAACGATCCCGCGAAACTGGAGCGGCGATATCCACATATTGCTGCAGCTGATAGTACTCCCGATGATGACCACGTCAATGGCGACAATGATGATGAGATCGACGCAAGCAATCCCTTCGACTTTCGCCATTACCTCACAGAACCGCTCCGGTCAAGCACCTCAGGCAAACCCAATGGAGCCGCCAGCAGAAGCACCCCCCATCTGCAATCCTCGCCCCACCTGAGCTCGACACCGCGATCTTCCCACCCAACCACAACCTCCAAATCTCAACCCCTCAAACGCAAAGCGCCATCCTCGTCAACCCCTAAGCCGACGACTACCAAACGTCCCAAACCCGCCCCGCAGTCCTCCTCATCCCAGCCCGTGCCCTCAGTCCGCTTAGACCGAAAGGCTTCTCTTCGTTACCCAGCTCAGGAAGATGACTCCGATAACGGGGAGCTCATCATCGAGAACCCCCGAGGGAGCTCTAAGCCGCAGTCCTCCATGCACCTGGCGTTGTCGGGAGCATTCGATGCTTTGCCCAAGAGCAAGGGGCCGATCAGTCTGCATGAGGCTATGAGTTCGCGGGAGGCTAGTCCGGCTGTGAATGTGGAGGAAGGTGAGGAAGATGGGGATGTGGAGATGCTGGAGCTGGGCAGTCCGGTGAAGGGTGTGGCAGAGAAGGAAGGGCAAGCGGAGGCGGATGGAGAGGATGATATGGAGAGGGAGCTTGCCAGGGCTTTTGAGGAGGAAGCTGAGAGCGCTGCAAGAGCGGTGGAGAGCGATGAGGATATCAGCGAGGAGGACTGATGGACATGACTATGAACTACCAGCACCGAAAGCCACATCAAGGAACCTGAAGTACATGAAGTAGGGTATCTAGTACATACATTACAGTCACATGCCCGTCTATATTCTATCATGACACACTCTTCCCATCCATTCCCCTCATAACGCCCTCAAACGCCACAAGCGCCACAGCATTCGCTGGAAAGGCTCTCAAGAAACAAGGCACAAAACCCCTCCAGTACCCTTTCGCACCTCCCTCCCGATAGACAGCTTTCGCAGCGTCTCGCCACCGCGCGTATTTCCTCCCCTGCCCGAGCTCATCGACCATGATGCGCTGCTTCACCACATCACTTGGATAAGCCGTGAGCCAGAAGATCTGCGCGCTTAGGCCGCCGGCCCAGAAATTCACCGCCGGCGTGGAGAGCGAAGTGTGCGATTGCAGGGTACGGGTGAAGAGGTCGTAGGAGCCCCACCAGAAGAAGAAGAACGTCCTGAACAGTAACGTAGCGCTCAGCCCGTGCCATAGCCCCGGTAGTCCAAACCCCCGATACACCTTGGCCGTACAGTCCAGCGGTCCAGTATAAAGCCTAGCAGACTTAGACTTCGCATACTGCACCTGCAGCCTCGCTTTCACATGCTCAATCGGCGCCGCGATGAAACTTACCGTCCAGCCTGCCGCTACGCCCGCGAAACCGTGACCGGGAACTGGCAGTCTGTCGCGCTCTGCTTCGCGGCCTTTCCAGATTGAAGCTACCTGGGAAAGGCGGTAGGGTTGGTAGATGTTTTCGTTTAGGAGCCGGCGGTAGAGCGTTAGGGAGCCGAGCATTAGGCTGTCCATTAGCATCCAGCCTACTAGCGGGGGCGTGGCGCCTTTGTATAGACCGCTGGGCCCCTCGCGGCGGAGGGTTTGGAGGAGGCAGTCTAGGGGGCCGTGAAATTGGGTTTTGGTGGAGGTTTGAAGGCGGACTTTTATTGTGTCGAAAGGGTGGCTGAGATTGTAGTCAGCAATGATCTCGGTGTCCACTGGGTACGGTTGGATAGGGAGAGACATACCCAACACTCAGCTTCGCGATCCCTGAGAAGACTCCCGCCACGAATCCGGCATAATTCTTTCGAATTGGCTCGCCTTTGGCTATGGCGGCTTTGGTGTCCGTGACGGGGCTTTCTGCCAGCGTGGGGATGGTGCTGACATCTTGGACAGACATCAAAGGGTGGCGCGATGGGTGTGTATGCGTCTGGACATGTCGCAGACGAGATCAGGTCTTCTTTGCGCTCGATCTGGACGAGATGGACTCGGTGATACTGATGTGTAGCTCCGAAGTCTGGCTACGTCATGATTGCTTTCCACGTGCACGATGAGATTAGCGAGAAAAGTGACATTTTGGGTGGGGTGGAGTGAAGATCTGGTGGAGCTTGACATGTGAATCCATAAGCTGTTGTAGACGGCATCGCTGAGAGAAACCCCTTCTCACCAACACCTCGACAACCATACCCCGTAGCATCTTCACATCTCCAATTATGGCTTCCGACGCGAATCCCTCGCCTGAGCGTGTGGTAGACTCCTCGAAGGTGTACACGACACTCATTACCAATACCAAGTACCTCTCCGGCCTCCTAACCCTTGACTACTCCCTCAAAGACTCCGGATCGAAATATCCCTTGGTCGCCCTCTACACCGACACCTTCCCCGCCGAAGGCCACGCCGCCCTCGACGCTCGCAAGATCCCCAAGAAACGAATCCCCTACCTTCTCCCTAAAACCCCCAAAGACTTCACCAACGACCCACGCTTCTACGACTGCTGGTCAAAACTCACGCCCTTCAGCCTAGTAGAATACGACCGCGTCGTGCAGCTCGACAGCGACATGCTCTGCCTGCAGAACATGGACGAGCTGATGGACATCGAGCTCGACTCGCCGGAGCTGGAGGGCAAGGGAAAGCGGGTCTTCGCGGCGAGTCACGCGTGTGTGTGTAATCCGCTCAAGAAGCCGCATTATCCTGCGGATTGGACGCCGGAGAATTGCGCTTTTACTAGCCAGCATGGGGATCCGGAGCGAGCGCAGACCGAGGGCGCGAAGTCGAGCGCTGGGTTGGGGATGCCGAATGGGGGGTTGCAGGTTGTGAATCCGAGTCAGGCGACTTATGATTTGATTGCTGAGGCTCTCAATTCCGACATTACCGATTCCTACGAGTTCAGTGATCAGTCGCTACTCGGAGATCTGTTCAATGGGCGGTGGGTGGGTATACCGTATGTTTACAACGCGTTGAAGACGCTGAGATGGAAGAGCGTGCATAGTGAGATTTGGAGGGACGACAAGGTGAAGAACATTCATTATATTCTGAGTCCGAAGCCTTGGGATGAGAGTAAGGAGGATAAGGCGAAGGAGGGGAGGGAGGAGACGTTTCAGTGGTGGTGGGATGTTCATGAGAAGAGGTTGGCGCAGGAGAAGGAGAAGGGGATTGTGGACGGGTTTTGAGATGATCGAATACTTGCATCCACTACTGCATAGGCTGGACTGCATTTGGACGTGTGCAGACGATGCAAATTTTCAAAAGTTGAATAAGCTACCAATGGTTGCACGTATCCTGGCGCAACATTGAAAAGCACTGCAGCCACGAACCTAGAAGTGCGATTGCACAGTCCAGACACCAACAAACCGATGCGGCAGCTACTCCTGCGGAACATGAGGTGCTTCTGTTGATGTGCCATCAGAACTTTCGACAACGTCGTCGGTGGCCATATATGTACTTTGTATAGCACATATTTCACGATTCACAGCATCATCCACCTTCCGCAGCAGTACCCACGATTCGCAGCGATAACGGCAACAGTACAGCGTCGCAGCGACTTTCGCATCTCGAAGCAACACTACTCGACTTCGTATCCGTAGAACATCGATCGCTGCCAACACCTATCTTGCTACAAATCGAGACGCTTGGTACAAGATGTCGCGGCGCCGATCCCTCAGCCGGAGCCTCTCAGCCATCAGGGATCTTCTTGGCCGACGGAGAAGTAACAATCGCGAAGAGGGTACTCGAAGCAACGGGTCCGGTCCGATCAACGGCGATGCTGAGGATCACAACCAAGCTGGTACTGCAGGCGTGACTAGAGATGAGACCGAGGGCGACGAGCAGGCAGACACCGGATCCGACCAGGATGATGCTGTTAGAGGCAGAAGCAGCGAACGGCAGAGTGCTCCCACGCTCCTTAGGCCTGCCAGTACACCAGTGGAGCCTGCCAGGATCGCCTTGAATATTGTTGAAAGTCAGAGTCCCCTTGTTGCGACCTACGCTCCCACGTACGATGCACATTACGCAGAGGATATCCCGCACTACCTGCCTCAACCGCCCTCATCTCTCAGGAGAGCTCACACCTGGCACGCAGCTACCACTGACGAACGGGGACCTTAAACTCTACGCTCTTTACACATCGATGGTCGGTTGACGCCGCCAAATAAGCAGGTGATTTTCGACGCTGAACAGCCGGTGAACCAGTTGCCAGCGGAAGCCCCGACTCCCGGACGTGGTAGAAAGCACCATGGTCTTCACGAGACAAAATCGGAGAAAGATGCATCCGAAGAAGTACCCGAATCCACCGCAAGTGGGACCCCCAGACACGTCTGTAGGCAGCGACCATGCTACACACCTGCTACACCGGAGAACTCTTGTCGCTCATGCATCTCCGTTCCTGTCGTAGGCGACGTAGGCTCAGGTCGTCTCAGCCGGAGACCTCGAGGCTATACAGACCCTTACGTGGAGAAGCACCGCGAGGCAAACAACGAATACAAGTTTCCAGAGACGGATCCCTTTTGGACGAACGAGATCAAGCGGACGGCACAGCAGCTTGCGCACGAGAAGGGCAAAGCGATGAGGAGAGATCGCGACGTTTCGCCCATTGAATCGGAGGCAGTTGAACCCGAATCAGTACCACAGACCTCAATCGGGAGCGCGGGACTACTGCTCGGCCCTTCCATCATACGAGATCCCAGCGTCAAATACACAGCGGAGAACCTGCCCGGCGATCTTGGTCCAAAGGATCCCCGCCGACCCCGCGCAGCGAAGCCGCACGTAGCACCGCAGCCGGCAGCTCCAGCCATTGAGAATGATGCTACGCCGTCTGTAGCACCCCAACCGCCAAGTCGACCTTTGTCTTCTTCCTTGGGGCTTGACACTCAGCCCTTCAATCCCGATGGCTCCGACCCAATTCCTTACGGTGCGCCAGGTAATCGGGGCAAGGGACGGGCTTATGCCGTCAACGAGCAAGGTAACCCGTCGTCTACCTCGTCACACACAGAGGTGGCCGACGCCCCGTCACGACAGCCCAGCATCGCTGTGTCACCACTCACTGCCAGACCCAACGGTGACGTGCTCGAGCATGTATCGCCGCCGCCATCACATCAAGCTACTCAAACGAATGAAGGTGAGAACCACCAATCGCGTAACGATGAGCCTGCGCAAGTATTCAGTGACGAGTTCGGGCGACTACGCCTCCATCAGCCGCCTGGCAATGAGCAGCGGGACGATCTTCCTTCCAGTACCATCCCACCGCCACATAACGACTCTGTTGCCGAGCCGCGAGCTAGTGCATCTGGTCCTAGCAGTGACATCGAGGGGAAAGAGATAGTGGACGATCACCATACACCGGCGAGCACGACAGATCAACATGTTTTCAGCCTCCGGTTACCCGACTCCCTCTTCTCCGAGTCGTCTCGTATGCTGGACACCGTCAGCATGCGGGATCTTTACCATCAACAAATAGTCCAAGCTGTTCAAGACGACTGCGAGCAAGGACACGCGTGCGAGAAACCGCCCGGTCCGCCTGTCGTAGGCGACGTGCTTACTCTGTGGCGTGAAGATGCCAATGACCCGTTTGTGGACCGGAGAAGGCGCGACAGTGTGCTATCTCAATGGGGTGATCCGGTAGAAGAGCCAGTCATTGATAGAAGGCGGCGCGATAGTGTGCTTTCGAACTGGCGCGAGCCTGTCGATGACGAGGTAGTGGAATCACCTACAGCACCACAAGTACCGATCGCAAATCCACCAAGACAGCAAGTGGGTACGCTGAGTCGTATCTGGGGAGCTCTCAAAGATACTTTGGACGTTGTGGGCGGTGACGACTCGGTCATTCGACAAACCTCACCTGTGGAGATGGGCGTCAAGCAAAGGGGCAAATGCCGTCCCGGACTTTTTGCCACCGGCTGGGGTGCGCTGCGCGATGCGCTCGACACCACTCTAGCGTCAGTGTAGGACGCTGATGAGCACATTGGCGAGCAGGAGGCCAGTGCTGAACTGTCTGCCTCCTCGATGTCTGACGATCCACGGACTGCCGACATGGGGTCTGCAACCAGCGCTGCGGGGGATAGGGAAGCCGACGAGGGAACAAGGAGCAGCGCGAGGTCACCAATCCAGCGATCTCCTTCGGCTACCCCACGTGGGCCATACAGTCTTCAGTGCCGCTCGGTCCCACCAACGACCGCTTCAACACTCCGGCGACGAAGGCGCAAGCGTACAGGCTTGATAGACACTCCAAGTCGCAAGACACAGCGCGGAAGCTCGGACATCGACCCGAGCTACTCGACAGACGAAGAATATCATGCTACGGAGTCAACGCCTGGCGCACGCATGCTGGATGTAGACGAGACTGAATGTAGCGCGAAGGCAGGGACAGACGCTTTTGTCGGCGACTCAAATACTTCCGACGACGCAGAAGCCAGCGACATCCATCGTGACTCGCTAGTGTCTAACGAGAGTCCCGGGAAAGTGATTTTTTGTCAGTGCCAGGCCATCGCAAGCGGAGCGCCTACGACTATCGGTGGTCTGCACTTTCAGGGCCTGGAAGATGAGATCTGCGACGAGGATGTGTTCGTCTGCGCTGCCTCGGGACCGGGGAATTTCGATCGCACACCAAAGTCATTGGAGCAAGCCAAACACAAGCTCCAGAAAATGGTCCTGACCGAGACACCCTCGCCGTCTCCGACTGTAGCGCCGATAAAGCCATCCAATCCACCTGATCTACCACTTGCCCGAACGATATCACCCGGTCCGCGGACTCTCAAGGCAGTATCCAAGGCTGAAAGGTTAAAAGCACCGACGTTCGACGTTCATGCACCCTTTGACCCTACTGGAGATGCTGTAAAGAAATGCCGACAGCTAATTGACTACGCTCGAGACACCAGCGAGATGATGCATACTTCGAGCGGTGGCTTTACTGCGCCGAACCGCTCTCTCTCACTCCGAGCGAGTCCATCTCAGCGACCCATGACTGGACCTGTAGCACCATTGACGTTGAACCGAATTTCTCGAGAGCAGACCAAGCGCGACTCTGTCGTCACCCCGAAAGCCAAAGGCAAGGCGACGCCTGCTCTCACATCAGCCCGTCAACGTAGACAAGCTAGTCCACACCAGCTCAGTCCAACAGCAAATCGTCGCCTTAGCTCCGATGACCTGTTTCCGGATATCTATAAATCGCCGGTACTAGACAGTCCCTATCGCTCTCCTACAGTCGCGGAGCCCGGAAGCCTACGCAACGTGCTATTGGATGGAGCCAAGCGAAATACGCCTGAAGGCGAAGGTATCGAGGTACATGACTTCGCGGCTGGAGAGAGGGATGTAGAAGGACTGAGCGAGGTGGATCGGGTACGTATACTTCTTCTCCGTGTACGAGCAAGTAGGAGGAATGAGGTTATGGCTATGCACTCATTACCTTGAAAGAGGCCGGTGCATGGGCAGTCGCTTGAGGATACATACGATCTTTTCAATGACCAGGATACATTGCTAATGCTATTCTTCTCTCTGCTAGCGCCGTACCTCAACCTCCACGCAGTCGACGCCCTCCAAGCGATCACTCGGCATCCAGCTGAAGTCTGGCGGTTGGTCTATCAGGACGTCGAAGAGCTCACCCGTTGTGGAGACTAGCTCTGTCGATGCGGGACTCGTGAATGCGAGCATGTCACGGTTGTACGACGTCGGTTCGCCGGTGAGCACGACGTCTATGCGATCCAGCTACTCTGGTCAGTCTGCTACAATGAAGGAGAACGCTGCACTGGCGGAAGAGACAGAGGCCATGCTGCCCGCGAAGCTGAAGGTGAAGCGCCGCAAACGCTCAACACCACACTTCGCTTTGGGATAGGAAGGAGCGACGGAGGGACGCTGAACACTCGCTAAAGGCACACCGCCCCGCACCACGCGTGCAAGACTTCACTGGCAGTTCATAGCGACCATAGTGAACAACGTTCACTTGTTCACTTCACTCACCCACTCACCTCCGATCGTTTCCATCCATTGCACTCACCCTCAACCACCCACAATGCCTCGCCTCCGCAAGAGGAAGACGGGCGTCGAATTGACCATGGAGCTCACGGCCCGCGATTCCGCAGCCCGCCGTGAGCGCGGCGAGGCAGCGCTTCCGCTGAAAGCGATGAACATGGAGTACTTTGACAACTTACATAAGGTATATGACTCCCAAAGAGATTCCCGTGCAGCATCAGCATCCCGTGATCGCGGCGGCAGCAGCAGCAGCAGCAGTCGCACTCCCCTTCCCGTTGACCCGCAAGCGCGCCGCAAGGCGCGTATTGCAGAGGAGATGAAGGCAAAGAACGTCGAGAACAGCAAGAAGGCGAATGAGAAGCGGCAGCAGGAGCTGCTGGATGACGATTGGAAGGAGAGGTATGCGAAGGCCAAGGCTGTGGCTGCTGAAGCTACGGCGAGGCTGGAGAAGGCTGAGGCGGATTTGAGGGAGGAGTATGAGGAGAAGATGAGGAGGAGGCCGATGTTTGTGCTTGAGCGGGATGAGGAGGGGGTGATGGAGCTGATGCCTAAGACGGCGCCCCGGGGTCTGGGGGTGGAGATGTTGCCGCAGCGCACTTTTGGTGACGATGACGTCGAACCCATGGAAAGGCTGCCACCGGCGACATTGAATGATGACTTCGAGGAAGAGGAAATACGAGAGCACGAACTTCCACCTAGACCTCAGTCGCCATTACTGCCTCCAACTCCGAGGATGGCTTCTCGCGCCACGATGCCGAGAGTGACGAGAACGACATCGACGAGCGATATCAATGAATCCAAGACGATTGCTCAAATTGCTGCCGAGAAGCAGGCAAAGATGCCAGTAAGAGAGGAGGAGGTGGTGCACGAAGCGACAGATAACCCGAATATTCTGCACTACGCCGATGTGTATGAGCAGACGCTATACGGTATGTTCGATGTCGCGCAAACGCCATTGATGCCTCCGTATCCCATCGCGACGCGCGACACGAATCAGCTCAATGCGGCATGTCTCGATCGTGCGAGTAATTCTATACGCAACCAGGATCTTGCCAGCACCGAGAACTATCCCAGCGTCATCGGACCGGATACAGATATCAGCATGATCAAAGACCCAACCTTCTTTCATCAGGCGCAGGACATGAAGAGAGAGCAGCAGTTCCAGGTTGTCAAGAAGTATAGGGAGATCTCGAGGCAGTTGAAAGCTGGTCAGCTTGACGGCAAGATCGATCCAGATCAGGACGTTCTGGCGGGCACAATCACTCCAGGACCAACAGGATCGGTGAATTATTTCACAACGTATGGACAGTACTATGGAGAGCAGCTGAGGTCGAAGTACGAAGCGGGGAAGCAGGCGAAAGGTGAGTTCTCCAGAAGTGAAGTGAGATCGGGAGAGGCTTGGCAAAGCGGGGCCGTTCCGCGCCTCGCGACTTGCGCAAACACGCGACTTCACTTGAACATTCACTGACCTAACTACAATAGAAACCGCAAAACAGGAGCAGTTCGAAGCTTGGCTTGCTGATCAACGCATCGATATTGACAGTCTCAGTATTGCTGATATCAGAACGCGCTGCAGATTGACCGACTCGCTGAAAACCGCTTATCACGCGAGTGAAGCTCAGCAAATTCCACTGTCGGCCTATCGCAGCCAGCACCCTGCACTGCGTCCAACAGCGACTCAGATTGACTCCGACGAGGATTTTCTTAGTGATCGCGAGGTGGAGGTGTATGAAGGCACCTGATCGCTCTTCTACCTGATTCACCAAGATCGCTCACTTGGGGAGGAGATTCATTACTCAGCACATCGTCCAATATGGCGAATAACAACGGCGCAGCAAACGCAGGCATGTACGCTGCAACAGCTGGTATCAATGGAATGCCGGCAGCAGGGCATCATAGCGACATGCAGACGCTGATGCAGAATATGGAGACTTTGTCGGGTTGGCTGCAACAGAACCGCGAGGACTTCCTTCGCGTGCAGGAGGGGCTGGAGCAGGTCGAGAGGCGCAATGTATGTGCTCTTTACTTATCGCCAGAGGATGATGGTTTTGGACAAGGGGCACGTTGTAGTGACAGCTTTCGTAGGCTAGATACCCCCCAGGCTTGCCAGCTTTGCCTGTTGTCAATGGTGACTCTGCTCAGTGTATGTTCTTTCCGTTTTGTTCGCCACCATGCGTTGCAGTATTGGCTCATCATGCTGACTGTACACGACGACAGCTCCCCAAGCCGAAGAGACACCGACGCTCACAACCCTCCGCCGCTCCCTCTCCGAAGCCACCGCGCGCATCGCCGCTCTCCAGAACACTGCTACCGAGCACGCTCGCCTGCAATCACTCTACGAAGACACCCTGACAGAAGCAACAGAGCGAATACGCAACTACGTCTATGCTCAGAATGAGCATCTCTTAGCAGTGCACAAACACTACACCGAGCTCCTCGCACAAGCTCGCGACGAAACACTTACTGCACAGCGAGTCCACTCTGACTGGCAAGCGGGTCTAGGCAGACTGAATGAAGAGATGAGGAAGGTGGTGAAGTCAAGAGAAGAGGAAGGAGCCGGGCCGTGGCGGAAGAAGGTCGGCGCGCTGAGAGAGGAGAATGCAGTGTTGCGTCGACTGGCTGGGTGGCCGGCCGCTGAGCCGGAGGATGAGGCCGAGGGAGACGATGAAGCGGAGAAGGAGCAAGAGCCTGTCATGGAGCAGGTGCACATGACTGGAGGTGATCTGCTGAAAGAGAGGGTGTTGCAGGAAAGGATGGGTCAGCCTACTGGTGGGCGCTGATCTCATCGATCCTGTGAATTATTCGATGGAGGCACCTGCGACCTTGCCGA
>KZ111145.1:1539908-1610906 GCA_002077045.2 Rachicladosporium sp. CCFEE 5018 | reverse complement strand
GGACTGACTCGTCGCAGATCGTGGACGATGCTTCGGCAATCCTGGCTTCACGACCACATGACCGCATGGCCATTCATGCAAATCACGTCGACATGACCAAATTCACTAATGCAGATGATCCCGGATACATCGACGTATGCGGCGAGCTTTGGAAGTGGGTCGCTTCGTGCAGCAAAGTAGCCTCCAGTACGCCAGGCACTGCCGGACCTGCCCCTCATCAAGATTCGCGACTTGCCACTTTGTGCAGATGGGTAATCAGATACTGTGAGCGTCGCGTCGGCATGCCGGAGGGCCGAGTCGACACTTCAGAGACTGTGCCTGTCTTGCAACGTGCATATACGACAGAGTTCAAGGATACTGACGCTGCTCAGAGCAGTCGACCGCAAGTCCTGTACAGGGACGCAGATAACGATTGCCTTCTACTGCTCCGCTGTGACGAGCTATATATGAGGTATCAGGGTCGCGAGTTTTCCTGGACCCCACTGAGTACGCTGGTTCCTATCGCGGCCCAAGCTATGAAGCAGGCGAGAGCCGCATCTAGCAATGGGAATTACACGTCGCGACCGAGCGGCGGGACACCTTCGCCAGCAGTCAATAGGCTGCCGGAGACAAGAGTTGGAGCGAGTTCATCGATACCGCGCCGGCCTTTGTCTCAAACGCAGCAGATGCTCCTCACCACTTCTTTCAGTGGTCTGAGCGTCGCTTCACCTGCCGCGGAGGCGGTGGCTAGACAATCACTGCGACGTCCACGTCCTACGAACGGTGCCGAGCCTTCAGACTCACGCAGCGGATCTAGCTACGGAAAGTCACAGGCTGACCGACCGAGGTAGTTGGTGAATGTTTGGGCTGTTTCGTCAGGTTCTAGCTGAAGATGTTGCATGTTATAGGTCAAATCCGATGCTAGTAATGCGGAAGTGGGCATCTGACGGCCGTTAATTTCTATTACATTCTCAGCACGTCGCATAATTCATCTATGTCTATACGCATGGCGCCACGGTCTCATATTGAGTCCTATGGCCTCGTCACGCCAAGTTGCGCCAGCACACTCATCGGACCCAAAGATCTCCACTGCTGTACCTGGTCATGAGTCTTTGTCCAGATGTCGCCGAGCATCGCTTGTGCACCAGCGGCGCAGCCATCTACCTCAGCCTGTCTACGCGGCAGGACTATGAGCCAAGACAGAGTCAAGACAACGTTGTGTGCTGGGTACAGCGCAGGGATACTCATAGACCCGGACAGCTCCCTTATCGATGCAAAGATTGCCGCCGAAGTTGACTCTGGAAACAGAACTTGAAATTGATGAACGAACGGGACTACGCCGAGTGCTGCTTTACATTAGCTGACGTTCATTGCCTTCGCAGTCCGGAACAGTACATACACTTCATCCCTGCATCCTGATCAAGGCACTTCCCCGGGAACAACTTCCATCCCGGCTTCGGCATAATCTGCACATGCTTGTGCGCTATACTACCACCAGCCTCCGGTCCACCGTTGAAGATCGCCATATAGCCTTCTCCAAGCATCTCGAGGACCTGCCAAGTGGCGTCTACATCTCGCAGAGTCAGCCCATCTCGCTGACTCTCATACTCGAGCGTATGCAGGATCAGCTGCGGCCGGACCCAGCAGTACTTGTTGAGGATAAGCTTATGAGCTGGCCCCACTTCGCAGAGGGTGTACTCGGGTGGATCACCTGTGAAGGCTGGTTTCCGGGAGGTGTCCCCGGGGTTGTATGGTTTCGTCATCAGGGCTGGGGAAACGCGGATGTAGGCGTCGATGGGCTGTTGGGGAATGCGGATGGGTTCGTTGGGTTCCCATAGTAATTCGCCCCGAGTATGGAGTTCATCGAAGCGTTTGAGGACTTCTGCCTCTGTCACGGAAATCGGCGTCAGACTATCGAGTGCTCCCATACTGCATGTCTCTTAACGTCTCGGTCAGGTCGAGACCGGAACGAAAACGCTGTGAGTCCCGAAAGCTGACCAATCACATCACCGAGCTCTAAATCGAGTACCGCTTTGATTCCAAACTCATCCGTTACCATCACTTCTTCCATCACCCAGTACCTGCACGATGCAGAGGGTGCGCGAATGCTGTCCCTTCGCGTGCAGTTTCACGCACGATAGGTCGCGTATTAGCGTCGCGCGCTTCCGTAAGCGTCACAGCTCCTCAATCACGCCATAAAGCAAGGTAGGTATATGTATAGTAGATCGATGTCTCCATTCCGTCTCGTCGGTTCCGCGTTCTTTCACGCCACAAGACTGCCATAGACTGGACATTATGCCTGGACTCGACACTATCGCGTCGCTCTGGACGTTCTGCCCGTCTTCCGGTCAAGTCAAGCTACCTTCGACTCAGGGCTTCAAGCCGATGACATCTGTTACCGAGCCCGTGAAGGCAACCATGTTGACATCGGAGAAGCCTACGAGAACGAGCAGAGACAGAAAGTGACCTGGCTACCGCGTTGCCGATGACAGTGACCCTACTTCTTGATCTTTGCCCTTGGGGACAGACCCCTGCACGGACACCGAAGCACGGGATCCGGCAGATTATGGATCTCCTCGAGTCGACTTTCTAGTGTGCCTCGAGCAATCACATCATTCTACACAGGAGCCTTGGACCGCGCAGGTAGCCATGACTCAAGCTATATCACGTGTCACGAACGGATCCACGACGGATCACAACGAACGGGTCGAACAATCGCAGAATGCGGCCGTTGTGATTAGAGTCATATGAAACACATAACTTACTGAGCAATGCTTACGGTTGCCCGAGAGTTCTAGGCCGGTCCTTTGCGCAAAGCGCGATTCGGCTGCGCTATGGAGACCTCACAAGGCGAGATACTCGACGCCACTTCAATTCGATGGAAACGGAGTAGTAAAGATAAAGACCAAGGGACGTTGCGAACGGAAGGAGCTGCGTCGAGTGTTACGATCGGAGATTTGTCGGTGTGGAGGCATGTGATGGGAGGCTTACTTGACTGAAGAAAGTATTGAGCGTATACGTACATCAAAAGTCTCCTATCAGCCGTTAGGAGCGTCGACATTGTGTCGGTCTGGAAGTCCGTAGAATGATAATAATCCATATTCCCGTAAAGTGGCCCCGACTACGGAGTAAGGCCTCGGCATTGACGTCGGCTGCATCATGGCGCGATACCGGTACGATCCAAATTATGGCATTATCAATCTATGAATCGTATTTGTCTGTCGCATCTGGGACCACGCGAGTATGAGAGTAGAACTTCGCCAGTGACGATAGTCGAGCCTCACCCTCCACTTCCAGCATGGCCGCCTACCCCGCCCATGCCTCACCCGCGCTGACCCCTCTCTCCCACCCCCGCCCCCAGCGCACCGTCTCAGACTTCAAACTCGAGCACACCCACTCCGCCGTCCCGCCACCCCTCGTCTCACCGGCGCTCACACCGCCCACAACCCCATGGCGGAATTCGGAAGAGGGTGTTGGTCAACGGCACGATCGACAGCCCCGCAGTATCTCCCTCCCTCAACCCGAGAACAGCGTAGATGATGCAGCCGACAGCAACCCGTCATTACTGCAAGTCTTGCCAAAAGTCTGGTGCGAAGTACGCGCACGGATACCGACCACGACAGGCCAGGAGATGTGGCTACATCTCTACCACAACAATGCAGACGAAAAGGAGCACTTGGCAATCGTCTTTGGGCCGAACATTCGAAGTCGGAGTCTGGATGCTGTGATGCCTGGGGAGACGGAAAGGGACAGGATGATCAGGGGTGCGTATGTGGGTACCCTATACCCTGGACGGACGAGTAGCAGACTACAGGCAATCAGACGAGAAGAGGGCGTGCGACCGAGTACTGGGTATTTGACGGGACTAAATGGGACCGGTGGTGGGATTAGCAATGGACAGACGGGCCAGCAGGAGATTGATAGTAGCTACCCTGAGGAACTCGGACCGCCATTGGTGAGAATTCATTCGGAGTGCTATACGGGCGAGACTGTCTGGTCTGCAAGATGCGATTGTGGTGAGCAGCTGGACGAGGCGGAGAGACTGATGGGCTTGCCTGTACCTACGCCGAGTTCCACGCCAGGGAGTGAGATCGGGGAGCATGAGGCGCATCGGCCGTCCAAACTGCCTTCAGCAGGCGGAGTGATTATCTATCTACGACAAGAAGGAAGAGGCATTGGACTGAAGGAGAAGCTGAAGGCGTACAATCTTCAGGATCTAGGTCACGATACTATGGAGGCGAATTTACTGCTGCGGCACCCTGGAGACGCAAGGAGCTACGGACTTGCGACTGCGATGCTCATGGACCTTGGACTTGGAGGTGATCGAGGTATCAAACTACTCACTAACAACCCAGATAAAGTAAGAGCAGTCGAGGGACCAAATCGAGAGGTTCGAGTTGTTGAACGAGTGCCTATGGTGCCCATTGCATGGCAGACTGGAGGCGAGCGTGGTGTACAAGGCAAGGAAGTCGAGAAGTACTTGTCCACGAAGATCGAGAAGATGAAGCATATGTTGAGCAAGTAATGATGTTGGACCTTTTCAATGGAGTTCTGCGATCAGCACCAAAACCTCTAGCCGCAGTGGAGGGCGAGAAAGCGCAGGCACGCTGGCTAATACGATGGATGTGATGCCCGCGAGCACTTGAGGCTGCGATGCCCCTGTCTAGGTCGACTCCCGCAGTTGCCCGATCGCTAGTTCTCGGGAAGATGCAGTATGGAGAATGCATGATCACACCACAGCCGAGACGCAAATACAAACCCAATGTCGGACGGCGTGGCTAGGGTAGACTGCCATTCATCGCCCGACAGTGCCGGGAGGCAATACGCCGAGGTCATGCTGTATGAACGCTTCCCTAATAGGAATCTCAGGCGTTGCGAGGAATGCACAGCTCTGCTGTTCAAGGGCAGCGTGAGGGGCGAGGAATACGCGGCTCTGCATGCCAAGCAGGCGACGAGAATTGGAGACTCTGAGACGGCTCTAGAGAACAGCCAGACCATGAGCGCTTATCCACTCCATTGAGCCGCAAAGCCTTGGAGGGGGAAAAAGCAGAACTGATGGACAGCACGCTGAGGAAGTGATGATTCGGTGAAGAAGTACAGCGATGAAGTGATGGAGCAGTGATGTGCCTTCTGAGGTGAACACCCAACAGTGTAGGTGAAAGATCATGAGTCTTACTTGCATTCACTACGCCCTACTATCCTCGAACATGTAAGACAAACATCTCACCCTTCTTCCATGCAATCACACAATCTCTGCTTGCTCTTTCCTCGTCCTTGACCAAAGCCAACTTGACTGTTGCTCGAGCCCCAGAACATGACCTTACCACAACCTAAAACACCACACAACTCACCTCCCCATCGCTCCTTCTCTCACAAACAAACACTCAAACGAACCATGGCTGGCTTCATGCCAGAGCTCACTTTCGCTTATGCCTCCACGCCTCGACGTCACTCCTGCTACACAGGCCGTACTTCCATCTTGCGCTCAAGAAAGTCGGCGGCCTCCCTCCATCACCAACATCCACTTCATCAGCAGCATAACGTCGAAGTAGCGGCGATTGCCACGCCGTCTGATACTTCGCGGATTGTTGAGTCGGACGAGTCATCGGAGCCGCTATCTTCACTGCCACCTCACATCCATTCCTTGCTTTCGTCGTCGCGTGGTGTTCGAGGTGGAGATCGAGGGCAAGGGGAAAGGGAGCTAATCGATGCAGTCAGTCCTTACCATCAATCCCTTGGCAACGAGGTGATAATCAACGCCACGATGCCGTTCAACTCCGCCAACCCGTCGACGACGCCCCAGAAGTCTGCCACATCTACACTCACGCCCCGCAATACCCTCCGCCAATCCCTCCGCAGCACCTCCCGCTTCTTCCTCCGCCGCTCCTCCCCCTCCAAATCAAATCTCACCCTTCCTCCCATAACCATCTCCCCTCCTCATCATCCCACCGCCCCGCTCTCGCCTTTGACCCCAGGCTACCGTTCCTCCGACGCCGACACCCAGCGCGTCCTACAGAAAGGCAGCACAGCCCGCGCCAAACGCCGCAAGCTTGTTAAGCGCAGGTTTCAGCGTGAGGGTAGGGCTAGTGCAGCGGGGTTTGGGGTATTGGCTGGGGATTTTGGAGGGGAGAGTGAGGATGAGGAAGTTGAGGAACGGGATGGGGCTGGGGACGGGGAGAGGGGAGTGTGGAGTGCGCCGCCAAGGTTGAAGACGCCGAGGCTGCCGGAGTTGGACTTTGGGTTTGAGCGGAGGGAGGAGGAGGGGAAGATGGAGGTGGGGGAGGAGGTGCCGAGGCTCTATTACAGAGTATGTGACTGAAGAAAGGCAAGTTGTAGAAGACGGACTTACTGACCATCCTCACCTAGTGCGACATCCACGCCACCTCCGGCGCTGACTTCCGTGCCGCCATGGCAGAATGCAAACAAATCGTTCTCGAATCCCACGGCCGCCTCCTTCACGACTTCGAGTACCTCTCCGGCTTCCTCTATAGCCTGCCAATCACCGTTCGCAATCTCCTCAGCAGCCGTGACCCCACGGAGCAAGGCGGCTACATCATAATCACCACCTGGGATCCCTTTCAGCCACCGAAATTCGACCCGCTGAGGATGAACCCTTTCGGCGGGCAGGGCGATATCTCACCAACGAAGCCAAAAGTCTTCGCTGAAATTGCGAAGGAATTGCATTTCGGTAATCCGAGGTCGAGGCTTCAGCGGCTTAGTAGGGCACAGAGTATGGCGCAATTGATGCAAGACGCGAAGAGTTGGCGCAAGGCAGAGAGTGTGCTTGGGTTGGGGAGGTCGGGGAGTATGGAGGTGTTGAGGAGTGGGAGGGTGTCTTATCATCCGAGGGCTGGAGCGACGCTGGCGGAGTTGATGGATGAGGATGAGCTTAGTGAGGAGGGTGATGGGGAGGATGTAGACGACGAGGACTTTGCGGAGGAGTGGGAGAGTGTTATGAGTGGGAATGATGAGAGTGTCGACGGTGGGGTGGCTCTTTGAGGTGCCATCGGCAGCGGCCGCGAATACCGTCAGGACTGTAACTCAGCGAGAGGCATGGAGCAACACGACTCGACATGCCCAGTTGGTGCGTCGGCTTGGAACCTTGAAAGGGCGCCTTAAAGCGGACCTTAGACTGGATGACTGGCAATGGGAGAGCTCATCTTGGGCTAGCGGTTTGAAGCGTCTAATCCCAGCTAATACTGTTGGAGGGGTTTATGTTAGTAGGATGATTCACGATGATGAATGGATGAGACTTACCCAAGCATGATACCAGCACCGGCAGCCATAGCAGCAAATTGCATTGCCATACTCCTCAATTCCTTCATCTTATTCGGTCCAGTCTCAAGCATCTCAGGTATCACTCCCACAGTCCCTACATACAGGAACGTCCCAGCTGTGAAGGGTAGCAGCATATCACCCCACGACAGTGACGTTCCCCATATGCCTTGATTGCCAGCACCTGCGACAGCCGTAGCAGCGCTGCCGCCGAGCTCTTGCACGGCCACACCAATGCAGGTGCCGAGGACTGCTCCGAGTGCCGTGACGAATTGCAAGGCCATGGCCATCTTCTTGCTCATGCCTCCCTGGATGAGTAGGGCGAAGTCGCCTACTTCGTGGGGAATCTCGTGGCAGAAGACTGCCAGTGTCGTCGTGGCACCAATGGTTGGGGAAGCATAGAAGCTCGAGCTCAACGCCAGACCATCCGTGATGTTGTGGGTGAAGTCTGCGATAATGTTGAGATAGGCTGATAGCTTGATCTCCTTCTTCGGAGGTTCAGCCGCCGGTGATGTCAAGGCTGGCTTCTCAGAGATCACCGCATCCTTTCGATTCCGCAACGAGCCGTTTGATACATTATCGAGAGCAGATGCTTTGGCCGTGGCATCGCCGAGATGCCCATTGCTGATCTCGCTCGACTCCTGGCTATGATCATGCGAATGCCCAGCCCCGCCAGTAGCGATTCGCAACCCCTTGTCCATGGCTACGAACGTCACAAACCCGAACATGATCGCCACGCCAAGCAGTAGATTCTTGTTCGGCTCCACAAGTCTGACTCTGACCTCACCCTGCGGGACTTCGCCGAGGAAGATCTCGGGAAGCAAGTGGAATAGCGTGTCGCCTAGCAACCCTCCGACAGCAAACGCGACCATGATGTTGAGACTGCTCGGATCAAAGTTCGTGGGTA
Organism: Rachicladosporium sp. CCFEE 5018; assembly: GCA_002077045.2. Classification (NCBI taxonomy): domain Eukaryota; kingdom Fungi; phylum Ascomycota; class Dothideomycetes; order Cladosporiales; family Cladosporiaceae; genus Rachicladosporium; species Rachicladosporium sp. CCFEE 5018. The sequence continues at coordinate 1,602,745 of KZ111145.1, read as the reverse complement.
CTAAGGCCAGCAGGAAGTTGGGCGGTCCAGAGATGTATGCGGTGGCGGCAAAGCTGTTCCACATGGGCGAGGAGAAGGGAAATAGGGCGCTAAAAGCCCTTTGCAGCAGAGATAGCTCAGTCGAGTGGCTGAGAGCTTTGTGAGCCTCGAGAGAGGTGACTGTTGGGCATTTCTGTCGAGGCCCGTCAGTATGTGCGATCGACTGCTGTCATTCAGAGTCCATACCTGCAACTGCTGCTCCAGCTCGCTGGTGCTTAGTGAACCAACGTCGAACAATACTTCCGACTTCTCGGTGGTGAGAGCATATGTGGTGAGACAGAAAGTCGCCAGAAGGGCGATACATGCCACTCGTACTCTCATTGTCGCCATGATCGCAGTAGAGGGTCTAATATCGCCAATCTCACATGCTCATATCGATGAAGTGTCGTCTTGTTAGCCCCTTCGGTACAATGATACTCCGGGCGGTACTTGCCAAGATCCCGACTTTCACATGCCAGACTTTTTCAATAGCACTGCTAACAGACTTTACTACCCTATCACTTTCTATTCAGGCAACCGCAAAAATGGGTCGCGAGATACAAAAGCGCAAGAACCGCAGCAGTGCGGCGCCCAAAGCGGTCAAGCCAAAGTCCAAGAAAGTTCTGCACAAGAACCCAGTAATGGCTGCGAATTGGGACAAATCGCTCACTCTGTCGCAAAATTACAAGCGTCTTGGACTTGCTTCGAAGCTGAACAAGCACACTGGTGGCATTGAGCGGAAGGCAGAGGATGTGGAGCAGCTGCAGGAAGGTGAGAGTCTGCGGACGAGGAAGAAGGACGATGGGTTGAGCATCTCGTCTGCAAAACGGCCGGAACGGTTCGATGTGCAGGAAGCGAGAATCGAGAGGGACCCTGTCACGGGAGAGATGAGGGTTGTGGGCGGTGAGGTTGAAGGGAGAGCAAACCCGTTGGGCGATGCATTGAATGATCTGGACTCAGACGAGGAGGATGAAGGTGCAAGCAGGGTGGTGTGGGCAAGGCTCGAAAATCAGCACGGCAACATTGAGCCGGGAAGCTATGTACGTGGTGAGGGCGAGACAGAGGTTGTGCGAGATCTGGAGATGAGGGCTAGTATGCCTACGAAGAAGTACGTGAGAAAGCAGCCTGAGGGTGAGAGGCTATTCATCGAGGCACTCGTACGGAAGCATGGCAATGATGTGGGGAGGATGGCAAGGGACATCAAGGTCAATTACATGCAAAGAAGTGAAGGGGACTTGAAGAAGCGGATTAAGAAGTGGCGGGATGCTGGAGGGAGTGTCTGAGTTCTCTCGTCTCGTCTATCGTGGCGGATGTGTTGGGCGCATCGCGCCCAAGTCAAGTCGTCCTTTCCACTGCATCGTTGGGCTGGGCCACCAAAGGTTTTCGGCTTCGTCCGCCCACTGCTCGACGCACAAGAGTTTGCCACTGCTTAATGGAATCCGGAAAGCTCACGATGATTCTGTCTGACTCTGCTGCTCCAGAAGACGCCAAAAAGCGTACATCACAGTCAGAGAAAGGAAGACAATGCTGTGCAAGGGTTCTTGACTCATCCAAGTGAGACTCCAGCGATTGTCAGACAAGCTTTCGGCAGCAACAAGGCGGCGAAGCAAACGCAGCACAGATCAGTATATCCAAGCCAATCTTCTCAGAGCAAGAACTCTGATCAGTGGTAACTCGTTCGCACTTCAGCGGCTTTCGTACGTCGTTATGTCCGGATATCAGGGAGGCTACGGTGGCCCAGCTCGTGCTGGGCCATCTGGCTACTATGGTGGAGGCGGAGGTGGGGGTGGAGGTGGTTATGGTGGAGGCGGCGGGAATGGCGGTGGAGGTGGTAAAAATAGTGCTTCAAGTGCAATCAGCCTGGCCACAAGGCCAATGCATGCCCCAATCAGAATCGTCCCTATGCTGGCCCACAGCGCGACGGCAATGCGCGTCGACCACCACAAGCAGCAGCTCAGCAAGGGCGACCAGTCCGCATTGCTACAGGCGGCCGGCGAGTCGACTACCACATTCCTCCGCACACACCATTGGCAGCACCAGAGGCGCTGCAAATCTGCCAAGCCACTGGTCTCCAGCCTTCCCAGACTGCGGCTTCGAAGACATTTCAGGAGTACGGTCTGCGGCACAATTTCGGTGCTACGCATCATCTTGATCAAGCTTCGAGTACAGTGACTACCAACTTCGTCCAGATCTGCCAGATGCCGAACCTCATCTGGGTCTACCAAATAACGTTTGTGCGCGGCATCAATCCCCAAAACCAGCAGGAGATTCTGTTCAAGAACAAGGTCGAGCGCAAGGTCCTATTCGACGTACTGAGGTCTGATCCGAATTATCAAGCCTTGTGGCAGTCTGCACCCTTCGTGACCGATCTTGATTGATCTGGAGCCTGGGACAGTTAGCACCTCTAGCTCATCCCAACATGCAGAATTCTGGACCAGCAAGTGGCATCGATGCGCGGAATGATCAGCGAGTCACTGCCACGGCTATCCGGATCCACTACGAGATGCAGCTTAACCCAAGTCAGAGCATGAGCGCGATCCTCGGCCAGTCTGGCAGGCCTTCTACAGCAGCCGAGCAATCCGATATACTTGCGCGCGGTCTGAACGCACTGCTCATCGAGCACACGAAGACAAGAGTCAATCGTGTGAACTTCATCTCAACGACAGCCAACCGCTTCTACGTTCATCTGCCAACCCAGCCTCTGGTTCCCGTGGGTCCGACGATGCGTGCTCTCCGGGGCTACACTGTCTCCCTCAGACCTGGTCAAGCCGAGCTGTTGTACAACTTGCACGTTGGTGGTCCGGCCTTTGTTCGCGATAACCTCACTGTGCTCAATTGGATGCGCGAATGTCGCGCCCAGAATCGCCAGGCAGACAGCCGTAGCCCACGTGAGACGTTCGGCTCGTTGGTTGGCAGAGAGGTTCTCGTCAGTAAGCCTAATCAGCAACGCAGACTGGCGCTGATCACAGAGGTCCATCCAAGTGTCAATCGTCTACACACCTGGCAAGCTGTCGATGCAGTTCCAACCAGTGGCAATAATCTTGATCGCATCCTCATCAACATCGGCGACAAGTACACGGTGAATAACGGGGTGACAGACTTTTGCCTACCGACGCAGCTGACATTCAGGCCTTGGCACCTTTTTCGTGGTTTGCTTACAGCAGATCAGACTCGTGCTATGCTTGGCTTCGCTTGCCAGCTACCGCGCTTCAATCGCAATCTGATCGAGACTGAGGGCTTCGACGCTTTCGGCATTCGCACGCCCGCAGCTGCTCGGTCTGGCGGAAACTTCTCGTTGGAGACCAACACCTCTCTCATGACCGTCCCAGCTCGCTGGCTCAGTGCACCAAACCTGCGCTACAATCCCGGAACCAATATTGCAGCATCTTCCGAAGCTATGTGGAATCTTGATAATAGGCGCCTGCAGCAGGCGCAGCCATATGGTCAAATTGGGGTACTCGAACTCACGAACATAGACCGAGAGCCGAACCGTCTTCATCAGCAGACTCTGCACACCGCATTGCGCCACTACTTCAACATTCTCGGCATAAGCAACGCCACCACTGTGTTCGATCACTACACGCCTCAGCCAGCAGGCAATTCAACTGACACTGAGCGTATCACAGAGTCCAATGTGCTGCAGTGCTTTTCTCAGCCTGGCTTGCTACGTGACTTGACGGTGTCCGTCCTCGCTATCCTTCCGCGGAAGTCACTCGAGCTGTACGCCAAGATTAAGAGAGTGGCTGATCTTCGTCTTGGCCTGCATGTTGTGTGTGCGTTAGCCAACAAGGTGCGTCCTCTTCGGGCCAACAACGCGAGTTCAGGTCAATACATTGCCAACGTTGGACTCAAACTCAACCTGAAGGCTAGCGGGGTCAATCACGATATCGAGTCGCAGAGACTTGCCGACATTATCGCTAGAGGTGCAGGTAACGACAATACAATAATCCTGGGCGCAGATATGGCGCACTCGACAGCCAGCGCCGCCGCGGTTTGTCCATCGATCGCCGGTGTGGTCGGCAGTACTGATGCTGCATTCACCAAGTATCCGGGCTCCATGCAGCTGCAGTTCAAGGGACAAGAGGTATGTGCAGAGCTTTCCTATCGCACTTTGCCTTGAACTTTATCGACTTGCTCCAGATCATCGCCGACCTTGCAGACATGACCAAAGAGCGATTCATTGACTGGGCGGTGGCTCGCAGCGGCAAAATGCCCACCTCGGTGCTGTTCTACCGCGATGGCGTAAGTGAGTCGCAGTATCGCCAAGTCCGTGAGTTTGAGATACCTCAAGTCCAGCAGGGATACGATGCAGCGCACGCCTACCTCGCTCAGCAGGGTCAATACACTCAGCTTCAGCAGCCGAAGCCGGAGTTCAAGTTGACCTTCGTGGTGGTTGGGAAGAGGCATCATGTTCGCTTCTTTGCCGATAACGACTGTGACACATTCAAGAGCCCACTGACTCAGGACGAAGCTCGCCAGGCTGCAACCAGCCTGGCAGAGCGACGCAGGATGGAAGCCGGCAGTCCTTTCACCAATGTGGGCCGGACGTTCTTCCGGACGGACGTCCAGAAGCTCGATCGCCAAAGCGGCAACATCCTCCCTGGCTTCGTGGTTGACACCGACATCACCCATCCGCACAGCCTTGACTTCTACCTCCAGTCTCACAAGCCGCTCCAAGGCACCGGTCGTCCAGCGCACTACTTCGTCCTCATGAACCACATGGGTCTGGACTCTGATGAGCTACAAGGCATCACCCACGCACTTTGCTACGTCTACGCTCGTGCGACTAGAGGTGTGTCTTACTGCTCGCCGGCTTACTACGCCGATCGGCCGTGCGATCGTGGTAGAGCTTGGCTGCGTGATTGGCTGATGGGCAGAAATGAGGTCAAGTTCAGAGATCAGAACACTGGCGAGGACTTTGAGCAGTACAAGGTTGCGGTGCGCAACTTCGTTGACAGCAGCATCTTCTGGCGGCCGCGCAGCGACAACCTGCAGAAGTACGGACAGCCGAGGAGGAACCCGTGGCATCCGAACTTGGACGATGTGATGTTCTATCTGTAAGTAGGTTGGAGGGGTGGAGAGGTTCATGACTGTCTTTACCGTACTACTTGGTGCGTGGGAGATATCTGGGCGGCATCGTGTGGGGTTTCTGGCGTTACCAGTCCGGCTGGCTACCAATTGGAGTTGATACTGAGGGCATCGCGATCGGATGCTGGGCAGATTGATAGCAATGAAATTCTCTGCCATGACTTTCGCAAGCAAGCTCAACATTACCGTGAGTAGTACAGATTGACACACGATTCCCCATTGCAGACTCTGCAGACGTTACTGTGTAGCGACTGCACTTTCGGACGATCATAGTAAGACCGGGACCTGTGGAGTGCTCGTGAACCGTAAGATGTGTACTACAGGTATTTCATTTTCGCTATACACAAATTTCGTAATCCTCTAGTCTTTCGCCGCTCGATCAGAGTCTGCCATTACAGCGTCAATGATCTCCTTGTTCAAACCCGGCCACCTCTTCCTTGCCCACCCAAACCACAGCCCCAACGCAACGAACACCACAAACGCAAAGATCGGCAGCGCGTAGTTGAAGTTCGTCCCTTCCACAGGCACGTACTGCGGGAAGCAGAAGAACACGGACATCCAGCCACTGTACACCAAGGCGAAAGCATTGATGGGCACACCCCATCTCCCGAGCGTCCAGCCGCCGAAGACCACCTGCTTGCGAAGGCGAGCATGCAGCATGCAGCCTATAGCGATCATGTAGGAGACGAAGAGCGCAAGCGAGGCGAGCGCGATGAAGGCCCCAAACGCAGCGTACGAGGCAATGTTCAGGCATGCTAAGCACATGACGATGAAGATTGGCAGCCAGATGGATCTCGTCGGCACCCGATGCCGGGGACTGATATGCGAGAACCAAGCCGGCAGCCCACCGTCGCGAGCCCATGCCCAAGTCAGACGGGAAGCAGACGCAATAGAGCCAAGCGTGACAGCGACTGATATGATGAGAAGCCCGCAGACCATTGCAGTGGCTGCTTTGACGCTCCCGGTCGCTTGCGTGCAGATCTCAATAATCGGGAAGGGCGCCGCAAGCGCGGCATCCATGTCGCCCAGGCAGTAGAGCATTACCAGGATGATTGCGTAGGCTAGAACGCCATTGAGGGCGATGGTCCAGAACATTGCACGGGGGACGGCGTGGCGGGCTTTGCGGACTTCTTCGGACATGTGGACTGCGCCGTCGAACCCTGGAGACTTTGTCAGCTGATTGCGGGTCGAGATAAGGTGGAAAGTCGACTTACCGACGAAACCCCATGTGGGAGTCATCAAACCCAGGTTGAAGGAGATGAAGGCATTGGACCAGCCGGTGTTACTCGCTTGTTGCGTGAAGACGAAATCGGCGTTGTGTCTCGAAGCCAGTGTGACCAGAACGACCACGAAGATGACGAAGAGCAGTATGTGCAGCACACCAGCCAGGAGCTCGATCCCAGGAATCAGTACCCAAGTATACATGTTCATCAAGCCCTCAACGATGAGCAAGGCAAAGATGATCAGTGTCACGTGGTATGCCTGCGGGACATAGTTGGGGTAGTTGGCGGCTACCAGACTCTGCAACATATATGCAGAGGTATTCGCAACACCGGCCAAAGTTGAGACCCATGCGAACCAGGTGATCCAGCCTTGCATCCAGGTGATAAATCTCCTTTGCCGTACTGGTGCAAAGGTGTTGGTCCAGTGCTGTTATTCCGTCAGCGTAATTCAAGGAACCGACAGTCTCAGACTGCAAAGTCTAGTGCAGTGTTGATGGAGGGACACTCACGTATTGAGCTCCAGCAATGGGTTGTGCGGATGCCATCTCAGCCAGAGATGCGGATTGCGCGAGAGCGCCAGCGACAACGATGATGATTCCCCATGCCAAAGCGCGCGGACCGCCATTATTCAACGTAGCTTGCAAATTCCTACCCGAAAGTCTCAGTATTGCATCTATAGCACGAGCCGTGCAATCAGCCTTACAATGCCATGGTCTCCCAGCTTGACATGTAAGTCAGCGCGAAGAAGAAGATCTGAGCGAAGCTGAACACACGCTGCGAGCGTATCAGTCTCGATCAGCCATGCCACGCGCGTCTTGATGCGCTTACTCGAACTCGAGTCCGAGTATCTCTTGTCTGCTCTGTCCTCTGCCCTGGGTAGGCATTAGCCACCATATACTCATCGACGCTCGCGTGAGCGCCGAGCTTGGCTTCTCGCAGCTCGTAGTCCGCCATATCTGCCACAGGATGTGAGTGACGCGGCAAGCAAACAGACAGAAGCCCTCTGCTACCCCAGATAGATGCAGAAGTGGAAGAGATGCAAGCAGTGGAGACGAAAAGCTCGATTCCACGTGCTCCTGTGTTACCTCCGGGAGAAGGTCCTATCTTGAGGAACTGCCAATGGTGAGGGATCGACATGCATCCTCACGAGGCGCTGCCGCGTCTGACGAATCAATCTTGTCAGTATCCATGCGCTCGAGCCAGGGCATGCGCATATCGCAGCAAGCCCCTCAATGGCTACTCCAGACCCGAATGCTTGGGTTCGCTTCATCCCACATTTGACAAAATGCCGCTAGCCCGACACCGCATACGCAAGTTAACGAATGCACGCGGTGTACGGATGTACATCCGCAATGGCTGCTGCAACGTGCAGGTACTCGAGCTTCGTGCATGACCCACACGGCAGTGGCTTGTACCACAGAATTGCTCGCGAGCAGTGCCACACATTGGACGAATGCACCTGAGATCTTCACAGCTTCTGCAAAGTGAAGCACTCAAGACTCTCGAAGCCGATACTAAGACAAGGCAGGCATGGGAACGGGGCGTGGGGCTGCCGGAGCGGGAGTTCTAAGTTTCACTAGCATGGAGCGGAGCCCAGAGCGTGCATACGCGAACATTAGTATTCAGCTAAGACATCTGCAGGGTGGGTGCCGTTCGCTGCGATAAGGTAGCTCACCAGGCAAATACAAATTGCCGGAACCCCGGGACTCGTAGTACTCGGAGTCTTGAGAGACGCCATATTGTGCCACAAGATCGCGGAGAGCAGCATGATCGGTACACCAAACATAGCCTCAAGCGGGACACGCACCTGTACCTTGGCCTCGTCTGCGAAAGAGGCCAGCTATCTCCGCAGACTGGCACGGCTCACTGTTGTGCGAACAAAGTCTATATCCGTGGGGGAGCACCTCACGACACGCACCGTCAGCCGTTACAAAACATGGTTTGAAGTGATAGAGAGCTAGAATTCCCATTCTATGTCAATCGTGCGTTCTGGCCGCTACTCGGGTGTAACAAGAGATGCTATCTTCATACTGCTGGCCTAGTGAAGCATGCAGCTTCCTTGAATTCCTCGACCCCGAACAGCTCTTCGCTGGCACATCAGCATCGCTGAACGACAAGTGATGTCTACGACTGATGAGTTGTCACCGTTCGCTGCATTATCAAGTACAGATCATGGTCCGTTGATCATCGTTGCGACATATATATGTCTCATAGCGAGCTGCCTGGCAGTAGCTGTGAAAGTATGGGTGCGCATGTCGACCGCGAGGAAGTTGGCCGTGACCGATTGGTCTATATTGGCTGCTTTAGTATGGAGAGCATAATCACATGGAGCGAGAGTGCGTTCGAGCTGACCTGTTGGTAGGCATTGGCGATCGCGCAAGCCGTCGCACTGACCTTGGCGGTGCGGAGCGGACTGGGGCGCAGAGTCGCATTCCTCGAAGCCTCGCAAGGTGAGCGAACGGGGAAGGTTCGTCGACGCCCTGCGTAGTAAGTAAAGTCGTATTGAGCTGACAGATGCCTGATTAGGCGATCTATGCCACAGGTATCCTCATGATACTTGCCTTTACCGCAGCCAAGGTGTCCATCATTGCTTTGGTCACGTCCATACATCCAACGAAACCTGTGCGAATCGGGTGCTATACCCTGTTCGGTGTCGTCGGACTCTGGTGCGTCTCAAGTGCGTTTGTACAGGCCTTCCAGTGCAATCTGCCGCGGCCATGGACGATGAGCGATGGGGAGGGCACCATGTGCGTCCAGCAGCTCGCCTTGCAGAAGTACATATGCGTTTTGAACATCCTCACTGATGTTGCGGTCGTTGGTCTTGCTACCTGGATGATGTACGGCGTGCAGACAGCGCTCCGACGGAAAGCCACGGTATCCGCGCTATTCGGCCTTCGATTGGCGACAATTCCATTCGCCGTTCTTGCGCTTATTGGCGATCGCACCTACTACGCTCACCCAGAAGATCGCAGCTGGTACGCTGTAACGCCAGCGATCTGGGGGCAAGTCCTGCTCAATGTATCGATCATTACAGCCTGCATTCCCTCAACGAAGCGGTTCTTCACGGACGTCCAGTCAGGCCTGATGGGCGTCACGATATCGGAGACTTACGAGATGACGCATTCTGGTGGTAATGCGACGCCAATGATGGGCTCCGATAGTGCAGGAAGGAGTAAACTTGGCAGCGTGATCGCAGGTCGATTTGGATTGGCATCAAGGCGGGAGGCGGCAAAAATCAAGACTTCAGGAACTGGAAACAGTCAGCTCAACGAGAAAAGAGACAGCTATGCAAATTTGGGAGGAGTCGCTTATCCCAATATCGCGAAGGTGAGGGGCGGCCACGTGAAAGACTTGACTCCCGAGAGCGGGAGTGTCAAGGGGTTGACCAGCGATGTGATACGACAAGACATTGAATTTGAGGTCGTGTCAGAGGACCGGGACAACGTGAGCTGGCCGTCGGGATGAAAGTACGACAGCAGTGCGAAGTCAGGCCTCTGTGTTTGACTTCTCCTCATCTCAAGACGCTCTAGATCACAGCCCTGCCTTACATAAGCGCAACACCGCCAGTGCACCGCTGGGAGGGCTGGGCAGGGCAGTTCATGGACGCTCTTGTGCCAGCGGGGAGGAGACTTACACGAGACACCGCCAAGTACTCTGCCTCAGCGATGGTAACACACCGAAGACTTGCTGGCCTGATACGATGGGATTCTGCCATCATCGTCAAAGAGTCCGGACGTGGGCAATTCGAAACCCCGGGGATCAGTGGCATTACCGGCAGACCTGCCGTGGCCGAGGCGGTCTACAAGCGACCAAGTACAGAAAATCCCAATCACCTATCCCAGTCTGAAGTACTGGATCGCGGACGGGGCGTGGGTGACTACGAAGGGGTATGTCGATATTGTTAACAGGATAGCAGATAGTGCACCGCAGTATAGACCAGACAGTGTCTACATATCGTGAGCATTGAGGCCATGGAAGAGCTCAGCAATTGGCAGTGTATTCATATACACATCAGCCCAAGCATAAGTTCCACGTCGACGCTGGTGATTGAAGCCGCTGGTGGAGCTAAGTGCACCCATTGACAGGTTCCGCCACTCCAACGTGTCTCTTCATGTGACGTTGCATCAATTCTGCAGGGAATCCTGAATCCGAGCGTTGTTGATGTTGTAGGAAGATGTTGAGCTCTGATCGACATTGTAATTTGCGGTCAATGGTCTGTGCGCCAATCAACCCAGCTACGCGCAAGTACGCGACTTCACATTCAATGTATGCGACATCACTCGAACGGAGCACACAACCTTATTACATGATTAGACAGCAGACCTAAGTATGAATAGCACACGCTTGGGCGGCCAGGGTATGCGAGACCCGATGTTCACGGGCCCAGAGCGCTAAGCTGACTTTACTTCCCAGCCTTCAATCATGGCCCATCTTCTAACTCAGAACAAGAGTACGATCGCTTGCGTGACTTGGCACGCAAGGAGCAAGGCCAACACCAACACTTCGCCGCCGAAGCGCGACAAGCTTACGATCATGGCGACGGCTCGAAGGCGCACGACATGTCCGAGAAATCGAAGGAGCACGCTGCAGCCGCAGATCGCTACAACAAGCAAGCTTCCGAATTCATCTTTCGTGAGAACAATGCCGTGGGGAAAGTTGCGAGCGATACCATAGATCTTCACGGTCAGTTCGTAGAGGAAGCAGAGGAGATCGTCGAGCAGCGCATCCGATATGCGCAAAGCACTGGGCAGCAGCATCTCCATGTCATTGTTGGGAAGGGGAACCACAGCCCTGGACATGTCCAAAAGATCAAGCCACGAGTCGAGCAGGTCTGCCAGGAACTTGGACTGCAATACAACACCGAGCACAACGAGGGTCGCATGTATATTGACCTCCGACCTGGCCAGCATGCACCGCCACAGATGCCTGCATACAACTACCAGCAACATCATGAGCCGCAGCACCAGCAATACGGACAGCCGCATTATCAGAGTGCTTACCCGATGGGCAATGCGCCGCAGTACTCGTATGCGAACGCTGCAGCCGGCGGCTTCCCTGGAGGTCAGCAGCAACAGCAGCAGCAGTATGGTGGCGCACAGCAGCAGATGGGTTATCAACAACAGCAGATGGGTTATCAAGAGCCGCAGCAGCAAGGCAAGAAGCCCAGTCTCAGCAACTGCTGCGGTATTTGTGTGGTCATGTAAAGTACTGGGTGAGTGTCTTGGATGCACGAGTGTATATGGCAAGAGGATATGGGTAACGCGCAGCATGTGCATTTGGGATACCCGCATTGGTAGTGCTATAAGCTTTTCAGGATCGCAGAAGTACCGTTTCATCGGAGGTCTGCCGACCGTTGGCCTGGGAGGCTACTTTGGAATCTGTCTCTGATTTGATGACGGTGCCACATCCGGGCACTGCTAAGGACGTTAGCTTCCGGGCATGAACCACTCTATGCACAAGATAAAACTCGAAGATACGTCCGGTGTAGTGGCAGTGCTACCATACCGATAGCGAACACGACAGCACGACCGCTCGTCGTGGCGTGGAAGATGAAGTGACGTCGGAATTAACGCGCAGACTTGCAGTGAGGAAGTCGCGACTGACAACTGTAGGTCACGTGCACTTTCCTACTCCAGGGAGTATGGCGTGCTCGAGCCAAGCGATCCGATTCATCTTGCCAAGGGCTCAATGCCTTACTCACGCATTGGCATCCAGACATCACCATCAGTTGGAGATCGTCACTGACATCGCAAAGTGGACATCTGTGGATTGGCAGACCATTGGCACTCTGCAACGATTGAACATCTCGCCCTGAAAGCTCACACTCGTCAGCTATAGCTTGCAGCTTCAAACAGTCGATGGGCTGGACCTCGTCCCGTCTTCCTCTTGGTATGACCGCGCCGATAGCTTTCATCGAAGTAACGAGACGCCACATTTGTGCACTATGCGATCTCGCGAGCGAGAGACCACGTTCGCCCAGAAGGCTTCAAGTCTTGGACTCGCTGCTTCATCAAATGGCCCAGCCACGAAGTGAAAGTAAAACAATGGCGTGATGTCGAGATCGAGGTCCTACTCGGGTACGATAGGTACAAAGTTTCTGATCACGCACATCTCCCTTTCTTGTTTCTATCCTGTCTCTATAACAACCACCATCACGATGGGGTTCTTCAAAGCCAACAAGGCGAACTCCATCACCTCTCGGGACACCAACACCACTCCGCCCATTCTTGAAGATGAACAACATCTCGCACTGCAGCGCGACTGGACGCCCGCAGAGGAAAAAGCCGCCAAACGCAAGCTCGATCTTGTCATCATGCCACTGCTCACGATGGGCTTCTTCTGCCTACAGCTTGACCGTGGCAACATGGCGAACGCCATCACAGACAACTTCATCGAGGACATCGGCATCACGCAAAATCGGTTCAACATCGGGCAGCAGATGCTCTCCCTTGGTATTGTATTGTTCGAGATCCCGTCGAATATGATCCTGTATCGTGTCGGACCTGGCAAATGGCTTACACTGCAGCTGTTCTTGTTCGGTATCGTCAGTACTTTCCAGTCCTTTCAGACGAATTACGCTGGTTTTATCACAACAAGGCTGTTGCTGGGGATTACTGAGTCAGGCTTCATACCTGGAGGGCTGTGGACGCTGTCGGCATGGTATACGAGGAAAGAGACGGCAAAGCGGGTCATGTTCTTCTACTCCGGCAATCAATTTGGGCAGGCTTCGGCGAAGCTACTGGCTTACGGGTGAGCAATGTGCGCGTGCAAAGTAAGGTGGCGAGACTGACACCGCTCTCCAGCATACTGCACATGCGCGGCGTAGCAGGCAGGCCTGGATGGTTCTGGCTCTTGTTCCTAATGTCAGTATCTCCGCGGCGTATCTACCTGATATATATTGATACGACTGCAGGGGTATCTTCACTATCGCGTGCGGCTTCATCTTGGGATTCTTCCTGCCAGACTCGTTCCAGAAGCCACGCAGTACCTTTCTGCCGAAGATCCGCATTTTCACGGAGCGAGAGGTGCACATACTTCGGACAAGAGTTCACCTCGACGACCCTGGTGGGTAAATGCACGCAAGCGCGCAGAAGCAACCTGCTGACATATTCTGCCACCAGCCAAAGGTCGAAAGAAGAGGAAGATTGGCAGAGCCGGCTTCAAGAAAGCTGTGGGGATTCTACCCAAGCAAGCTCACTGCTCTCATCACTAATCTGTGCCATAGTTCACCAGCTGGAGAATGTACGTCCATGTACTTATCACCCTTTGCAACAACGGCCCGCAACGTGGCTTTGATACCTATGCCCCGACTCTGGTCCGCGGCTTCGGCTTCGAAGCACTCTCGGCCAACGCTCTCGCCTCCGTTGGTCTCTTCCTCCAGATCCCCGTCTCCTTCGGCTTCAGCTGGATCTCTGATCGCTAGTACGTTCCCTCGTCCATCCCTAAGGCACCGAGAACAAAAGCACTAATCCCGCTTACCCGCAGCAACCGTCGAGGCGAAACCGTCACAGTCGGCCTGACCTGTCACCTCATCGGCTACATCTTCAATCGCATCTTCACCGAGATCCCAAACCAAGGCCTCCGCTACTTCGGCGTAGTCTGGACACAAGTCTTCGGCACCTTCTCCCACCCGCTCAACATCTCATGGTTGTCACTCGCCTGCACAGACTCCGAGGAACGGGCGCTTGCCATGGCTATGGTCATCATTGGCGGCAATGTCGCTGGAATTTACGGCGCACAGCTCTTCAGGAGCGATGACAGTCCGAGGTACCGAAGAGCGTTCGATACCGACTGTGCGATTCTGGCGTTCGCGATTGTACTTGCCGCTGGGAGGCTGTGGGATGATATGAGGAATAAGGTCAGGGCCAAGACGGGAGAGGTGGCGAGTCGGGGGAGCTACAGCGGTGATGAGAAGAATGCTGCATCGCTCAGTGGGAACTTGCCGGCGTCTCTTGTAGCGGAAGGGAAGTCATCGTCAGTGCCGAAAGTTCTATAAGGCAGGGTATCGGAGCTTTCTGGAGGCACTGTCGACGTGGTGGGTGAGCTCTCCAACTCAACTTCCCCGATGTCGAGATGCGCGATGGAAGTCACCAGGAATGGCCCTATCACAGGGTTTGGGGTCACCTGTAACACGAGGCGACCCGCTGGAAGTCTTCGAGCGGAGGGAAGTGGTCTTCTTCTGCTATTGGTGTTGGCTCATATCTTCCATCTGCGAAGTCAGCATCCGCGGCAGATGACGATAGGTGCCGCTGAGAGACAGAGGAGGCTTGGGGGTCGGTTCGAGAAGGCGTTGACCAGATGGCTTTTGGGAGCCTCCATGCGAGATTGTCGCGTACTGGCAAGTTTGTGTAGACCGTAGGGTCTGTTAGCCAGCAATTTTAATCCTGCGATGTGCAGTTTTGGTGTTTAGGTACGGACCAGCCCAGTCCTGACTTGACTTTGCCACGCCGAAGGTTTCCGCTAGAGTCGCGCGAAGGATGAGGCGCGATATGGGCTGTAACAGTTGGCACGACGATCCAATGGTACATGAATGTGATGAGATCATTTGCTTTGTTCACGCTGCCGCGTGTTAGTCTTCAACCTGTGACTACCGCGACGGGCGCCTGGTACATTGCTTGGGAAATCGCACTACGACGATACCGCCACCGTCTTCTGCAAACGTACACATCCGTGACTTCTAGCTTTCACACAGAGTCGGATCAGCATGGCACGCAACAGCAGTACGATCTGACCCACTCAACCTCACTACCTTCACCACTGATAAGTACTTAGCGAGCTGCCCTGCCAGCGCACTTGCCGAAAGCGACATCCCCGGCCTCTTTTACGACAGCAGCACAGCGCTCTGCGGCGTGCCGTTTCCTTCGGAAAGTCCCTGGCGGAATCTTTCTCAGTGCTGCTCCGGCCCTGTCATGGCCTACAATAGCTGCCTCCAGTACTGCCAGCCGATTAGCAGCTCCACCTTCGGCTCCTGCGCAATGATGGCGGCAAACTCGACTAGTGGGCCGTCTATCGCTACATGCAACAAGGCGGCGACTTCAGATGGGCACGGACTCGGAGCGGGCAATGGGAGCTGGGCGCTATGGGCTGTGTTGGCGGCGCTGCTTGTGCGGAGCCTGTGATTATGATATGTGCATGGGTATTGATCGTGGCAAGCTCGGCGGCGCTTGACTCTTGTGAATATTGATCCAGCAGTGATGACTACTGAGAGAAGTCGAGAGAATGTGCCTCACGTGTGTGATCCTGTAGAGAGATAAGCAGCTGCTACCAATGCCGTGCTGTGCGTATCGGTGGTACTAGGTAGTCAAGACCTCATCGGCACTCTTCCGATCGACGGACAATGGTGACGACGCCACTTACCATACCCTCGTGGATCCGCAGCTCCGTTGTATCGGGTGGCAGGTGTGAAGCGAGACGTAGATGCATATGCTACATTTCTCGTGCCTCCAGATCGAGCAGGAGGGGGTTGCGCAAGACTCGAAGGCCCTGACATGCACGGTCCACCTGCTGTTGCAAGGCTTTTGCAAGGCGAGAAAGCGTCATTGCTTCCTGAGACTATTAGTTATCAAACAACTGC
The DNA here is from genome assembly GCA_002077045.2 of Rachicladosporium sp. CCFEE 5018. Taxonomy (NCBI): domain Eukaryota; kingdom Fungi; phylum Ascomycota; class Dothideomycetes; order Cladosporiales; family Cladosporiaceae; genus Rachicladosporium; species Rachicladosporium sp. CCFEE 5018. The sequence goes on along the minus strand of KZ111145.1, from coordinate 1,586,842 downwards.
CAAACGCTGCATCTTTGGAGCTACCAGGCTGTTACTTGAATGGACGTGTGGATGAGGGGAGGTCTTAAAGATGATATATTGCTTCGACGCGTGAGCAAGAGGCATCCGCCCACTTCCCGTCTTCGGCTCGACGTCCGCCAAAGAGCTGAGTGTATCGATGTTCACGACACACCACCAGAGCATGCCACAAAGACATTGCGAAGGTCTATATCTGCGCTCGCGGTGGTAGATCGCCGCGCAGTATCTTCAGAGCGATATGTAAGCACTCCGAGCATCGGCTGCATTATCAAATGGCGTGCTCGACAAGCTTGCCATCGCCATACAACAGCTCCGGCCACGAACGCAGAGGTAAGAAGTGCGAGTTTGAGTGAAGATTTCAGCCACTCTCCTAATCTCTCGACACCCATACTTTCTGTTCCACTCCTTCGAAACTGCATTTACAGCGGCTTGCGAAGATGCCTGTCGAGTTCATCTCCCTCGCGTTTCCAAATGCGTCCACAGAGCTCAACCCAATCCCAGGCGCACCAATAGATCCCGACTATCTGGCGCGATATGCCAGGAACCTCGATGACTACGACATCAACTACACGCTGCAGCCCTATGATTCGGGCGGATTTGATCCCTTCACCCAAGCAGCGCATATTGCGGCGCACACCAAGAAATTGCAAGTTATCGTGGCTCTGCGGCCAAATACTATGTATCCCACAGTCGCCGCCAAAGCCCTTGCGACCCTTGATCAGCTCAGCAGGGGTCGCGCGGTAGTCCACTTCATCGCTGGAGGTAGCGATCAGGACCAAGCACGCGAGGGCGACTTTCTGGTCAAAGACAAGCGCTATTCCAGACTAGAGGAGTACATCAAGATCCTGAAACGTGCTTGGGCTTCCACCGAGGCTTTCGACTGGGAGGGCGAGCACTACCAGTTCAAGAACTTCGCCTCTCGTGTAAAGCCAGTGAACGGCTCGTCGATTCCCATCTCAGTCGGTGGCAGCTCAGACGAAGCGTACCGTGTCGGTGGCTCGCTGGGCGACATCTTCGGCCTGTGGGGCGAGCCTTTGAAGGAGACGAAGCAGCAGATTGACCGCATCTACGGCGAGGCCGAGAAAGCTGGTCGACCCCGCAACGAGTGGCCAAGGATCTGGGTGACGTTCAGACCTATCGTAGCAGAGACTGATGACCTCGCGTGGGTCAAGGCACACAAGACACTGGCTGCGCTCAGAGGCAACTCTGCCGATCCACGTGGAAGACCGGTACAAGCTGGCGTTACGCCTCAGAATGAGGGCTCGAAGCGCCTGCTCGAGATCGCTGAGAAAGGCGAGGTACAGGACCGTGCTTTATGGTACCCCACTGTGACTGCGACAAATGCTCGCGGAGCCTCGACGGCGCTTGTTGGATCATGGGACGTGGTTGCGGAGTCTATCCTGGACTACGTGGATCTCGGATGCGATCTCATCTCCATCCGTGGGTATGATAATCTGAATGATGCCATTGACTATGGGCGACACATCTTGCCGCGTGTTCGGGCAGGGATCAAACAGAGGGAGGAAAGTGTTAACGGAGCTACCAATGCGAATGGGAATGGCACCGCGAACGGAAGCGAACATGCTAATGGGAATGGGCATGCTACAGGCAACAGCGTCGCGGCACCGACAGCGGCATAGCGGACATATAGTAGCATGAGTGGTCGATCTTTCCCTGCGGGGCAAGCCGATACTGAGATTGAGTGTCAACAAACCTCCAGCTCATGGGCAGGCCCGTGGGTTGCGGCACACAGCCTTCACCAGTGCTCCACCACCTCATGTACTATACCCATACCCCTCCTCTACATCCCCTCCCACCACATCCCAATACGTCTTATCCCGATTCGCGCCATAATACATCACACACTCATACACCTCCGTCGAAGTCCTATAGTGCATGTCCACACTCGAATACCCACCGCCTTGGTTCTTCGCAGCTTGCACACACTGCTGCGCAGCCGCGCAAATCTGCAAGCTGCCGTCGAGGTTGAGGATGACGCGGGGGTTCTTGTTGCCCGGATTGACGAAGTTCAGAGTCGTGTTGAAGCCGTGGAAGACTTTGTAGTAGGCGGAGGGACTATATGGATTGTTGGGGATGGTGGCGTAGAGGCGGGAGAAGCATTGGTTGTATTGACGAGGGTGGAGAGAGGTCTGAAGTGTCAGTTGTCGGTCTCCGGAAGGACGCCGGCAGGATAGCGCACCTCTCGGTAGGTCTCGAGGCTCGATGAGGGGAGAGCTGGTGCCGGTGAGACGCAGACTAGGCAGAGCAGCAGGGCTCCGAGTCGGCGCAACATGACCGTATGCTGGTGGTGAGGTGTTCCCGTTTGATCCCAATGCCAGTGATTTGAGTCTTGGACCCAAGCTGCTTGAGATGTATGCAGTCACGAGCCCGGAAACGTATTCTGTACCCCATGTTTTCATGCCGGTGTCCCTTGCATGCTTGAACATCTTCCGCTGCACTTCCGCTGCACACTTCTCATGTCGAGATCACACCATCAACACGTCAAGCACCACTCTTCCCCATAACAGCATCCCTACAAACCCCATAAAGCGGCACAATATCCGTCCAAAGCCTAAACTGATGGATCCCCTGCCCCACAAGCGCCTCCAAACCCGCCACAGTCTTCCATCCACTGTTACCAGCCAACTGCATAAGACTTGTAACACTCGGCTTATAAGCCATCTCGAGTAGGACAGTACCGCCCAGCCCCTTTCCCTCGGTCATTGAGAAGATCTGGCACAAGATCTCCCGTAAGCCGGGATCGATGGGCGAGTCGCCGGGGATTGTGCCGATGGCTACACGCGGCAGGGTAGTGGGTGTGGGCATAGCGGCTGCGGCCTCGGCTTCAGAAGAGAGAAGAGTGATGTTGTAGCTTGCGTCGAAATTCTGGATCAGCGCGGAGAGCTTCGTTTTGTTGCGGCCGACTAGGTAGAGCGGGCTATATCCCATGCTGTGCAAGGCGTACAGGGCTGCTCGTGCGGTGCCGCCACCTCCTATGACCATGGCGGCTTCGGGAGAGGTGGTTGAGGGCGAGGCGCCGGCGTTGCGAAGCGCGAGCACCATGCCTTGCCAGTCTGTATTGTAGCCTGTCAACGTCACTTTGCCGGTATGAGGGTCGGCGGAGGGCACGATGGTATTGACTGCGCCGATCGTGGCGGTTGCTGGGTCGATGGTATCGAGGAGGGGCATGATGTCGAGTTTTAGTGGGATGGTCACGCTTGCGCCGCCGAAGTTGGGTGCTCGGATGATTTCTACGGCATCTTTGGCGTTGTCTGTCTCGAACAAGTCATAGTGGTGAGGCAGACCTGTCAACTCGAATAGCTTGTTATGCAAAGCCGGACTTCTGCTGTGTTGTACAGGCGTGCCGAAGATGCAAAACTTCTTGGGCTCGATCTCACCAACGAGACCAAGGACCTTCCGGATATCGGCAGCTGCCAATTGGCCAGGCGCAGCTTTCACCGGCATAGCTGGGTGCGAGACTGGCGTCATGAAGCCATTCGTCACTCGTGACATCTTGCCAGCATCGCCCATATTCAGTCCGATGAACGGCAAATCGTGATGGTCTTGCTTGACTCGCCTGTGGAAAGCTTTCAAGTCATCATTGTCGCTTGTTGACTTTGCAACACCGACGATTTTCACGATATCGCCATACTCCCTCGCAGCATCGAAATGCGGCACCCAGTCCTCTGCACCGTTCGCCCATGACAGCGTACCCTTCGGATCATGATGCGACGCAATGATCGTGCACATCTTGCGATGACTGAGCACAAATTCCTTGAGCTCCTTAGGCGCCGTGAGCTCCAGATCCGCAAAGTCAAAGCCCATACGCAGCGCAACTCGATAAAGCGTCAAACCATCCTTGACATCAGCATCCGGCCACCTCCCACCCTGACTGACAGTTCTCAGCGTGAAGATCAGTGGTAACGTCGTGTTAGCCCTCAGCATAGCAACCTGATCGATCAAGAACTCTGGGCTAGGCAGTCCATCCTTCGTCTCCGGATCGACTAGCAGATCAGCCCTCAACTCCACCGCATCAACGCCCACCGTGACCTCGGGAATGATATCAACAATATCGTCAATTCGTGGACTCGTTAGACTAACGAAGAACGAGTGCCTCTTCCGTCGAATCTTCCTCATCGCATTGCTCTTCCCCGTCATAGTCCACAAGAACCTCTCAAAATCATCCAGCGGGCTGCTCCACCCAGCGACAATCTGCGAAGGATCCACGGTCTGGCTGTGGAAGTGCAGATTGCTGATATCTTCGAACCAAGGCTTTCGGCGGAGATATACGCCCATCATGTCCTCGACGTAAGCTGGGCGCGTCTTGTCGCGGTTCAGGAACTCCATCACTAGCGAAATCTCGCGCGTGACGTGCAGCACCATGCCATCCTGTGTCCAGTCTTTGAGTAGCTTGCGAGCTTCGGGTGTCTCGACTATACCCCCGCCAGTAGCGAAGACGTAGCCCGTGGGCTTCTCACGCATGATAGTCTGGAGGAGATTGAGTTCTTTGGCGCGGAAGCCGTCCCAGTCATTGTCCTTGAGCATTTCAGGAATGGTCATACCCACTGTACGCTCAAGCTCGGTATCCATATCTACGAGAGGCCAGCCAAGGATCTTGGCCGCCCAGCCGCCGGTGGTGGTCTTGCCTGCCCCTCGCATGCCGATGATGAAGATGGACTTCTTGACTTCGCCTTTGTTGTGCGTGCCGTTGACGCCATTAGTAGTGACGCCGTTCGTGTGTGCTTTGGCGGGCTCGACGCCATCCATGTCGACGCCAAAAGTCTGGTGCTGAACGTCCCACCAGCCTGGCCATGTCTTGCCCGTGCACTCTCGTTCGTCGATCAGTGTGCCTTGCGGCGCTACGCTCGCTAGCACAGCAAAGCTCATCGCAACTCGATGATCATCATAGCAGTGTATAGACTCGGTCGCCTGCTGCAGCTCCATGCCCACACCGTCGATCTCAATCCCATCCTCAAGCTCCCGACAAGTGACGCCGAACTTCGCAAGCTCAAGACGCATGGCCTGTATCCGATTACATTCCTTCTGCCTCTGATTCGCGATCCCTACGATCCTCGTCGTCGCCGCACCCTTCGCCGGCTTCGCAACAGCAGCCAACACCGAAGCAGTCAAAAACGCATCAGTCATAGGCTCCATATCGATCTCGTTCACAGCCTTCAACTCGCCCATAGCGGGTCCAGTGACAGTCGTGCTGCTCTCCGTCTGCTGCACCTCGCAACCCATAGGTCGCAAGACATCAACTGCAAACCTCGCATCGCCCTGCAGCGACGCGAACCCAATATTCGGCACCGTACACGTCGTCCCCGTAATGGCAGCCATAGCAAGCGGATACGTAGCCGAGCTCGCATCGCTCTCAACCTCATACTCCGCCGGATTCTGGTATTGCTGTTTCGGCACATGGTACACATTCGCCTCTGTCTTTCTCTTCGAAACGTGCACGCCAAAGGTAGCCATCATGGCGATCGTCATGTCGATATAGAGCTGACTGATGACCTTCCCACCCACCAAGCGAAGTGTGACGGGCTTCTTGGCGTACGGAGCGCACATCAGGATCGAGGAGACGTATTGCGAGGAGACTTTGGCGGTGAGCTCGATGTCGCCGCCCTCGAAACCGCCTGCGGCAGCGATGCGAAGGGGCAAGCTTTGGCTACCTTCTTTGCCTAGGTAATCTATGGAGACGCCGTTTGAGCGGAGGGCGTCGACTAGAGGACCTTGAGGTCGTTCCTGCATGCGTGCGTTACCTGTGAGGATTGTGTGGGAGGCGTCGTTTGTAGCTTGAGCGAGTGTGACGGCTGTGGTGAGGAAGCGGGACGCGGTCCCTGCGTTGCCGATGTAGATCTCCTCCTTGCATGCTTTCAGCGCGCCGCCATTGCCATTGACGACGAGGACTCGACCTTCGTCTTCCCATTTGTAGGATGCCCCGCCCAGCTTGGCGATGGCTGTTAGCATGAACTGCGTGTCGTCTGAGTGCAGGAGGTTGGTGATTCGGCATTCGCCTGCACCCAAGGCAGCTAAGAGTAGGACGCGATTCGATATGCTCTTGCTCCCTGGTGGTCTACATACTGCTTTCAGGCCCTTCGGTACTCCAGGCTTGACGAGTATCGAAGGCGATAGTATAATTCGAATATTCTTGTCCTGCACCTTGGTAGCCTGCGGCTCATGACACTTCCCAATCGCAGAGAGCAGCACGATCTTCTTCTGCGACCCAGCGTTCTTCTTATCCACAGCCATGCGTCCCAGTAAATCATCGACCGGGCACTTCTTCGCAGTTAGCCTCGTGATAAGCTTACTGTCCAGACTCGTCGGCAGCCCATAACTCTCAATCGCTTTCGTTAGCCTAGACACAGCGCCCGGCTCCAGCACACCCAGGAACCTCGCCAGCTCCGCCTCTTTCACCATGCCCACAGCCACAGCCTCTCCATGCAATACCTCAGGCGTCAAAATAGCTTCATAAGCATGCCCAATCGAGTGCCCAAAATTCAGCAAATTCCTCAACCCGCCTTCCCTCTCATCAGCACTGACAACCTCTGCCTTGACCCTCGCACTCCCAAGTACAATTCTCTTGAACACCTCTTCCACGCCCTCGAACCGTCCCGGCCCCACGGGTCGATCAAGCGCCGCCATGATAGCCCCAGCACCCTCTTCCAAACGCTCAAATTCCACCTCATCCCATATCGCAGCCGTCTTGACAACCTCTGCCATGCCATTGCAGACTTGCCTCTTGTCCAGCGTTTCCAGAAACTGCAGATCGATGTACACTCGCTCCGGCTGCCAGAAGCTCCCGACTAGATTCTTACCCATGGGCACATCTATGGCCGTTTTCCCGCCTATACTGCTGTCGACCATGGCTAGTAAAGATGTCGGGATCTGGCAGAAGCGCACACCACGCATATAAGTCGCGGCCACGAAGCCGATCATATCGCCCACGACGCCGCCGCCGAGGGCGAGGATCACGGTGTCGCGCGTGCACCCTTGCGCGAGCAGCCAGTCCTCAACCTCCGCTTTCGTCTTCCGCGATTTAGACGTCTCACCAGGCGTGACGCGGTCGTAGATGAGGAGTCTGACATCCTCCTCCGTCTTCCCCAACTTCTCTCGCTCTCCTTCAAAGGCTGTTCGGAAGGTCGACACATATTCCAGCTTCGCAAGGTTCGTATCGCAGACCAGCACATACGTCGACGTCTCAATATTCGCCAGCAAATCCCTCGCTACATAGCTCTTCCAAAGCCCATAATCAACCACAATGCTCTCCTTGCCCAGTATCGGGACTTTCGTAACTGTATCCGTGGCCATTATTGCCGTCGACCTTTTTCCTCAGCTCACCAGCAGCTCCGAGACCAGGTTTTCGGCCGTCTCGGCGAGGGGGCGGGAGAAGGTGTGCGTGTTTAGGAAGTCCCACAGGCGGAGTTGCTGCATGTATGTGTTCGTTTACGAGGAGAGGAAATGCATTGGAAAGGGGACAGCAGGGGTTGTGGGATTTATTTGGCTATAGTGCATTGGAGTCATTGGACATGTGCTGGTCAGACTTTTGCCGGACGGGGTTTGTGGAGAAATTCGGCGTGGCTGCAGGGATTCTCTCCACACTACAGCTATCTGCAGGTACGCGGCTGAGTGATGTGAACGAGGCGGACAACTGTGCGACTGGTGCTGGAGCATGACAGCTTGTTGAATCGGGCATTCTCAGCCGGATTCTTTGGTATCTAGACAGTTCCTCATGTAGCAACGACAGGTATCATATCTGGCCTTCCCAGCGTGATTTCTCCTCTCCAAGTCCCCTCAGTCAACCCCAGGGTCTCTATCAAGTTCTGCCATCTGGGCCCTCCCCGTTCCTTCCTCCTCACGTACTGCAGCAGCTTCTGCCGCCTGTGAACTAGTAACCTCAGGTTCCGCTGGTTGACCCTGTCAGTCCTCCCTCGCGTTGCCACAAACTCAGCCACCGTCCTGATCTTGGCGGTCAAGATCGCGACCTGCACTTCAGAGCTGCCGGTGTCTGGTCCTGCTCGTTCCTTCTTCTCCATCGGTGGTGCGGGGTGAGCGCCTGGAGGTTTCGGTGGTAAAATACTGTCTGTGCTGTGTCGGCCGAAGGTCTCGATGCAACGTTGCTTGTTCACTCGTAGGCGATCTTTCGAGCTGCCGATTTCCAGTGAGGCTATTCGTTGCAGTGCCTCTGCAGCAGTAGCCTGCTCCTCTTGTGTTCGCTTCGCTTCGTCCTCCTTCGAAGATCTTCCTGTGTCGTAGTCTTCGAATGTCGATTCCACGGCTTTTGAGTCTGACTCCACTGGTGACAATAACCAGCTGCTGTGCTTTACGGCCTTGTCGAGTTCTCTGCTGTCGAGATAGAAGTTGAGTGGATGTACCTGGGGCTCGCCCGCTGCCGCACCATCGCGTACCGGACTTGATGATGCCGCTGAATTTGCAGGGAGTGCTGCAGTGTCGAATGATTGCAAGAAAGGAGTCTCAACTCCCCGTATCGGATCGCCCAAGGATCCAGCTCGTTCTTGCTTCAGCACAGCTTGCCGACTCAGATTCGCGGCCTTCTTCGCCTTTGCCTGTGCAATCGCGTATGGATCGCGATGCTTCCGTCGCTGGGCTGCCGTCGATGCATCTCGAGCATACACATTGGCGATGGAGAGTGAAGGGGACCATGATGATGTCGTTTGTCCCGGCAGAAGGTGATGTGCAGATGTGACGCTCGTCTGCTGACCAACGGGTGCCCGAAGGCATTGGAAGAGGGGTATTCGAGGCGGCATTGTGCTGATGATGCTACACTCCAACACCTTTAGACTCGCGTGCTCTCACATTGTCTTCGGGAGAGCCAAGACCAGGAGCAGACATACTCAATCGAGCTTAGCGCGACGCACCTCGGGCTTGGGAATCGCAACCGCCGACCTCGAAATTATCCCACTACACTCCCACGACAGCATACCACACCTCTTCTCCAAGGCGAATACTTCTTCACGACACAACACCGCAAACATGGCCGCCAAGAACCTGCCCGCGGCTTTCAATGCCACTCAACAGGATATCGAGATGCTGCTGGCCGCCCAGTGCCATCTCGGCAGCAAGAACATGCAGGTCCATATGGAGCCTTACCTGTGGAAGACGAGGGCTGATGGTATCAATGTGATCAACATCGGCAAGACTTGGTAAGTCAATGAGAGCTTCGTTCGAGTATCATGTTGGCGTACAAGAGCGTGCGCCTACTTCGGCGCATTGCGAACGATGCGTGCAGCACCACTCGATGTGCCAAGACTTCATCCCACACATACTGACTTGAATACAGGGAGAAGATCGTCCTCGCTGCCCGCATCATCGTGACCATCGACAACCCAGCGGACATCTGCGTCATCTCCGCTCGTCCCTACGGCCAGCGTGCCGTCCTCAAGTTCGCCGCCCACACCGGTGCCGTCGCCATCGCCGGTCGCTTCACCCCCGGTAACTTCACCAACTACATCACACGCTCCTTCAAAGAGCCCCGCTTGATCATCGTCACCGACCCCCGCACCGACGCTCAAGCCATCAAGGAGGCCTCGTACGTCAACATCCCCGTCATCGCTCTCTGCGACTCCGACTCCCCAACCGAGTACGTCGATGTTGCCATCCCTACCAACAACAAGGGCCGCCACGCCATCGGTCTGATCTGGTGGATGCTCGCTCGTGAGGTGCTCCGCCTCCGCGGCACCCTCGCTTCCCGTGAGGCTGAGTGGGACGTCATGACTGATTTGTACTTCTACCGCGACCCCGAAGCGGAGGAGAACAAGGACGGCAACGCCGACGAGGCCAAGGCTCCTGGTGTCGACGAAGTCGGCCCCGGCGCTGTCGAGAGCGGCTTCAACAATGAGTGGGAGGTCAGCGGCGGTACTGCGGGTGCGTTCGCGGCTGCGTCCAACACTGCTGGTGCGCCTGCTGCCAGCTCGTGGGACGCTGATGGTGCGGACTGGGCTGCTAGCTCTGCGCCGGCTGAGGCTGGGAACGCTGGGTGGACTGGAGAGAATGCTGACTCGAAGCCGGCTGCCCCTGAGACTAACTGGTAGACGTTGCTTGTCGTCATTCTAGCTATTGGCTGCGTCAAGTGGCCGGTAGCGAAAACTAGAAGCATATGCTACGCAGTAGGAGAAGACATGTTTGCGTTCATCATCGCTACGACGCCTGAGACGCTTGATGAGGGAAAGAGACCTACTGTGGCAACACACTAGGGGAAAGCCCTGCGTTTAGACCGAGGAATGGGTGTATGTAACAGTCACCCAAGCTTTGATGTGTCGCATGACCTCTCACGTTCCCCTGTGCAATATCCCCATGTTGATCTGCAACAATCGTTGTCCCCATCTCTGGTCTACGCTTCGGCGGAGTCGTACATCTTCCATGAACTAAAGCTTCGGGCCAAGTACCATTGCGCGAACATGTCTTGACCCCGAAATTACAGTAGTGCTCTGCCCGTGCAACTTGCCGGCCACGCTCCAAAAGACCGCGCGGTCTCTCCATATCCACCAGTGTAGCCTTGAGGTAGCGCACAACAACCCGCAACTCCACCTCCTATTCCACGGCCACCGAGAGAGCCCAAGCTCAGACCTCACTTCCCCGCCCTCAGCCCCAGCGCAGCAACCTCCTCCGCGTAAGCACCCACCGCATCCTCACCGTCCTTCACCACCTTCCTCTTCTTCGCAACCGGTGCTTCGCACTCTCCTTGATCCTCAGCCCCATCTTTGTCTTTCACCCCAGACATCGCATCGACGTCCTCAATCGCATCTGCGACGGCTCCATCATCATTCGGAGCAAGCAGCGCAGCCCAAGCACCCCAGCTTTTCATCTTGTAGCCTCGAAATCCTTCTTGTCCCTCCCTCTCCCCATTCACTCCTCTGAGAACTTCAACCTCCACTTTCCCATCTCCCGTCCCAATGCGGACTTTACAATTCGGATCCTCATCCCAGTCCCTCCCCACCGGACTGCCGTGTTTCACCCAGCAGCACGTCGAGCCCACTTTGCCTTTATGATGCTGGCGGACGTCAGAGGGATGGGGAAACGTGGCGCCGCAGAGGGTGTGGGTGTAGGGTTTGCTGGCTACGGAGAGGATGGAGCGGCGGGTTGGAAAGATTCTGCCGATACCTGTGTTCGTGCCAGTTCCCGTTTCAGTGCCAGCTGAGACCATAGGGATAGAGATATTGCGGAGCTTCGATTTGGGAGCTGGCAAGGGCGTCGATGTTGTTGTTGGGTGGAACGGGAAATCGGAGTTGGTTAATAGGGGCGAGGGAGTGGGTGACGGGACCGGGGAGATGCTCGAAGGCGAGCGGTCGTTCTGGGCCGTGACGATGGCGGCTTTGGTAGGTGCGCGGCGAGCTGGCTTCTTCGGCGTGGCTTTTGGAGCGGTAAGCTGCTTCTTAGTTGGCGCTTGCTGGACGTGCTCCGGATGTGGCTCTTCGAGGATGCCGACGATATGGCTCACGCTCTGCGCTCTGAAGCCACCCAGCGGCCGCTTCTTCTTCCTGACCACTGCCTTTGCTTCCACTTCCACTCCTTCATCATCGATCTCCTCGTCGGTCTCGATGACATCTGCCACAGTTTCCGCTTCCTCAGCCTTCGCCGCCTTCACCTTTGGCGTGCTCATCGCCCTCCTACTATTCAAAACAATCCCCGCCACTTTGGCCTGCCACGCGCAATCTTCCGCCACAGCGCATTCCAGCCAGCCTAGATCCGTCGCCTTCCAGCTCGCAGGCAGCAAACCCCTGAATTGCTCAAGCAAGTGCAACCCCTTCGTATTGATCAGCACCCTCAAAATCCCAACATACAATCCACGCTCATCCAGCGTGCCGGCGTTGTACGAGTCGCACAGTCCTTCCAGGAAGCCAGCCGACAGGCCATCAGAGCGGGAAGTGAAGTGCCCATGCAACTCCCTCAGAAATCCCGTAACCGTAGCCTCTCTATCCGTGCCAATGCTCCTCCTTGCACCCAACGTCGCCGGCTGCGCAACGCGTGAGGTCCCTGTCGGAGATCGAGCTTGCGACGACCGCGCTCTCGTAAGGACATCGATAACAGTCCCCACCGCCCGCTTCATCGCTGTCCCGACACCAGAGGACCCGCCTGCGTGCGACTTGCTCCCGGCATGTAGTGCAGGTGTCGTTTTGCTGACCTTCCCCTTCGCCTTCGCCATACTGCGTTGATGGTGGCGTGTAATTCGGCACAACGGCAGAGTCGTTTGGGTTGGGGTTGTGGAGGGAGTGGATGTATCTTACGAATTGCTGGATGTGTTGGCAAGCTATCCAGAGCGCGACTAAGGTGAGGAGAATGTGAAGTAGGAGGCGCATGTGAAGGGTAGAAAGTTCTGATGAAGCTGAGGCGGCTTTGTTGTGATCTGCGTAATAGTGAGGCGCGAGAAAGGAAGGTATATGAGGAAGGAGCGTCTGAGGAAGGCGACTGTGCTGTAGACGATCGCGACGCAAGTAGGAGATCGAAATGATGTGGACTCACACTGTGACAGCGGACTGAACGAGATGAAGGGAGATCTTACTTCGTAGCATTTGCCACTTCGCCGGTTCTCCAGATTCGCTCACTGGGCGTAGTGGGTATCGTCCCCATCGTCAAGCAAATGAACGCCGGTGCCTGGTCCTTCCGATCACTCACGCCTCCATTCATTCCCATCCCCTCTTTCCCTTCAATTCACCTTCCCCTGCCTAGCACACCAAAGCCCCACACTCTCCTTAGCGAGCACACTCCCCCAAACCCCTCCCTCTCCACCCTTTTTCCACTCCTCTCCTTGACCCTCATCGCCTCCACCCCCGGCCCGTCCAGCCTCAGCAAGTATAACCTCCAGATCCCGCTTCTGACTCCCCACCCACCTTCCCACGAAACCCCTCGGGTCCTTCGCCAAATTCTCATAAAACTTCCGCTTCGCATTCGTAGCGTGCAGCTTCTGCACTAGCAGCGCGAGGTTGTCGTCCGCATGAACGATGGTGCTCAGGGAGGTGAGGTGCGTTTTCGAGGTGGCGTAGCGGGTTATGTGGTGGGCTGTGGGGTTTGGGAGGGGGACGGTGAGGTCGTAGATCGTGCGTTGCGATGGGGTGGAGGGATCGGGAGGCGAGATGTAGGACTTGTCGACCCGGATTGTGTAGGGGAGTTTGAGTGGAGGAAGGGGTTTTAGGTGGGGTTGCAGGATGTCGGGGAGGTAGGGGAAGGAGAGGCGGTCTTGGTTGAAGAGCTGGGCTGTGTTAGTTTCTTGCAGTGCAGCTTACATAGTTCATGAGGACTCACCCGCCGGAGTGGCTCATCGCAGACGATCGTCCGCTTGTCGTCGTCTTCTTGCAGGTGCATTGCTCGAGCGTACTCCCAGATCCCTTGCACTGCGCCTAGCATGTCGTCTTCTTCAGTATCCAGGATCTCGGCAAGACCAGGACTGAGCTTGTATCGCTCGCGCTCCGTGTCGCGCGTGAGGTTGATGGTGACATTCACATTCTCATCGCCCTTACGCTCAAACTCGAGACAGTCAAAGCTGTTCTCCGGACTGTTGGGATCGTAGCTCGGGTTCGGCTGAGCCTGCGTAGGCGCCTGCTGTTTCCGCCACTCGATCTGCGAGAAGCCATCCGGCATGAGGGCAGGATTTCGATCGAAGTCAATCGTGATAGCCTTGAAGAAGTCGCTCAATCGTGGTCGCTTCCCTGGGCTAGGCTCGTCCTCATCTGTGTCGTCAAGCAGTCGTCCCTCGATCTTAACCCGGAACGTCGCCTGGCTGTTGTCGCCGAGCTCGAACAGCCCATCACCGTCCACACCAGTACCGTCCTCAATGACCTGCCAAGGCTGTCCCTCAACTGTATTGCTGATCCACAGTCTCAGCGTGCCCTCGCGTTTCGCGTACTCGCGCTGCGCGTTGTCCTTCACATCCAGCCGCTTGCGCATCATCACAGCATCCAACCGCCTCTCAACTTCCCGCAGCCGCTTGTACCGCTGCACTCCATCGCCGACAATCGCATCAGCGACATCATCGGGGATGTCGCGATCTGTAGGTTTCCTGCTCTGCCGTCGCGCCAAGTCTCGCCGCCTCACCTCCTCGAGCTGCTGTGCCTGAAGCTGCGCGGCAGTGATGGCAGCCTGTTGTTGTGGATTGGGATGGGGCTGTGGGAGAGGCCCAGCTGCATTGTATGTTAGCGCGAGGTCGGCGTAGGAGATCTTGCGCTTGTGGCCCGCTGCCGAGTTGGGATTGCGTTGCATGGTTGATGAATGTACAAGTACTGGTGGGTCTCTATGGATTATACGATGGTGGATGGCAAGACATACCTCGCCTGGTGGGAGGCTGTTGGCGGTAGTTCTGCATTGTGCTTCCTACACCTCCTGCCCTTTCCGCTGCTGCGTCGGCTTGTGCGGCGCCAAGCGTGATCTAGTGTGTTAGGCACGTCAAGCGTGAGGCAGATCAGCGCGATGTCGGATGGAAGCTGATGAGATGCGACAACAAACAGTGATGATAACCCAGACAGACAGATAATCGCCAATGACGATGGAGTGAAGTCGCGTCGCGTAGCCCGGGGATGATGGATGCGGCCAATGCGCTCGCTAAAGGCAAAGGGGGTGTGGATGGAGGGGCAGAAAGGTACCAGAGATGACTTGTGCAACCACCGCATGCTTCCTCGACTCGGCCCTCTATCTCTCACACTGCCTGCTGCTGCATGCAGATGTGATATACACGGCATAGCGTGTTATGGTACAGCGATATTGCCCTTGTACACTTGTGGTGGCTGTGGTGGTGGACGGAGGAGGACGCGACGCCAGCTTCATCGACATGAGCTATGTCATTGCATCTACTCTCCATAAGGCAGGTTGATTTCGTCCTCTCTTTCGTGCGATTCCGTCTCCATCTCCTGTGCTTCATCTCCGACTTCCATCCGCCTCTGCAGATTCCCGCAACGACAACAGACTTCAGCGTGCCGGATCTCAGAGATTTGACCGACACGAGGAGCTGCACTGTAGGCGCCAACTCCAACGCCCTGATCTCAAGAGCGCGCTCCGCTTTGTGGGATCCCGCGGCAATTTACGCTCCAGGCACCTAGTACACAACCACGAGTTCCATCCCATTCATGGCCCAAGCCTTCCTCGCCACCCACGGCATCGATCTCGACGCAGAGCTCGCCAAAATGCAGTCTCCCGACGCCAACCCACAATCCTCCCCCAATCTCCCAGCAACCGCCACGCAGTCCTCCGCCGGTCCTCCAATACACTCCAACACCCTCCCAACCTCCATCCGCAACGTCTCCCTCCCCTCCCGTCCAGGAACCCACGACGTAACTCTAAACCCCAACACCGGCAAAATCACCTACATCGGCGCCCACGACCCCGAAATCGCCTTACTAACCCTCGCAAACCAGAAGTACGGTAATGCCGCGCTCCTGGCCCCGTCGCTGTGTCATCCGCATATCCATATAGACAAAGCTTACCTGCTCTCCCACCCCTCACACTCCAAGCACCAGATTAAAGAGGGAACGTTTTCGGAAGCGCTGCACATTACGAATCTAGCCAAGGCGGCTTTCACGACCCAGGATCTACTGGAGCGAGGGCAGAGAGTAGTGGATGAGAGTGTCGCAGCAGGCGTGACGCACATGCGCGCGTTCGTCGAGGTGGACGCGATTGTAGGGCTGAAGTGCCTAAAAGCCGGGCTTGAGCTGAAAAGGCAGGCTGAAGGGCAAGGCAAGATGAGAGTGCAGATCTGCGCCTTCGCCCAGCTCCCGCTGTTCTCGGACTCGCAGACCAATTCTTGGAGCGAGGAGGCAAAATTCCATGATTCCGAGGCTGAGAAGATTCGCAGCTTGATGCGGGAGGCTGCTGCAAACCCTGAGGTGGAGGTGCTGGGCAGCACGCCGTACGTGGAAGCTGATGGCGAAAGGGCGAAGAGGAATGTGGAGTGGATGGTGGGTTTGAGTGTGGAGTTTGACAAGCATTTGGACTTTCATCTGGACTATAACCTCGATCCTTCGCAAGAGCCGCTGATCCATCACGTTGTTGTGATACTGCACGCGGCTGACTGGAACAAAAGGACTACGAACAAGACCATCGTGATCGGCCACGCGACGCGGCTCACCCTCTTCTCTACTCAGGAGTGGAAGGATCTGAAGTCCGCGATTGGCGATTTACCGCTCCACTTCGTCGGTCTGCCAACAAGCGATCTTTACATGTTACGCACGCCCGAGCGCACACGAGGGACTCTAGACGTCATTTCAATGATCCGGGAGCACGGTCTGAACGCCTGTCTGGGCGTCAACAACGTGGGCAACGCCTTCACACCACAAGGCACCTGTGATCCGCTAAGTCTGGCCAGTGCAGGCGTGGGGATCTACTCGGCAGGTACAATGAAGGATGCAGAGGTGTTGTACGGGTGTGTGAGTACACGCGCGAAGGAAGCGATCGGGTTTGCTGGCGAAGATCGCAGTGGCGGTGCTGAGCAATCGAGGAGCGATGGGGAGGTAAGGGTAGGCGATCAGGCCGATGTGCTGCTCTTCGGCAGTGGCAAGCAGGACTGGCGGACTAGGAAGAGTGTGGCGGAGGCGGTGTATTTGTATGACTGCTGTAGAGGGCGGAGGGGGTTCTTGGGAGGAAAGGCGACTTCGTAGGGATTAAGGCTCGGCTTCATCCGTGCCGATATGCGGAGCCGTGATCCACTTCTGGGGCCGACAGGGTTCAAGCCTGATGTCTAGCATGAGACAGCAATCAAGCTGCCTTTGTTCGTATTGACCTCGACCTCATGCCTTTCTCTCCCTGCTTCACGCCTCGCAAAATCCCACCGAAGATATATTACCATCGTTGAATCGTTCCAGCATGACCGCCGCCGTGGCTTCGTCCTCGATCGACCTCACCACCACTTCCAGCTACTCCATCCGTCTAGGATCCAGCTTACGAGCAGAGTCCAGCACAACGAAACGACGATGCATTCGCTATAATCACACGCCGGACTTCTCGAGCTCGTCTAATGTCAGCTCGAAATTGTCTTCCGGCAGCTCTGCTAGACCTTCGTCTCTGGAACTCAGCGAAGGAGCAAAGACCTGGCGATATGCTGGCGAAAGCAGAGAGGAGGAAGACCTGTATGTGCTAGTGCTCGGTGGTGGAGATGGGAAGGAGGCGGTGCTGGAGCGTGTGGAGGAAGTGCAGAGCTTGAATTTGGTCAAGACGCCGGACGACAACGATCCTGCGGAACTGGAGCGGCGATATCCACACATCGCTGCAGATGACAGTACTCTCGAAGATGACCACGTCAATGGCGACAATGATGATAAGATCGACCCTAATAATCCCTTCGACTTCCGCCATTATCTCGCGGAACCGCTCCGCCCGAGCATCTCAGGCAAACCGAATGGAGCTGGCAGAAGCACTTCCCATCTGCAATCCTCACCTCATCTAAGCTCCACCCCCAGACTTTCCCATCCACCCGCAGCCTCCAAACCCCAATCTCTCAAACGCAACGCTCCCTCCTCGTCAATCCCCAAGCCAACGACTATCAAACGTCCCAAACCCGCCGTGCAGTCCTCCTCATCCCAGCCCGTGCCCTCAGTTCGCTTGGACCGAAAGGCTTCTCTTCGTTACCCAGCTCAGGAAGATGACTCCGATGATGGGGAGCTCATTATAGAGAACCCACGCGGGAGCTCTAAGCCGCAGTCCTCGATGCACCTGGCGTTCTCGGGAGCATTCGATGCTATGCCAAAGAGCAAGGGGCCGATCAGTCTGCATGAGGCTATGAGTTCGCGGGAGGCTAGTCCGGCTGTGAATGTGGAGGAGGGGGAGGAGGATGGGGATGTGGAGATGTTGGAGCTGGGGAGTCCTGTTAAGGGAGTTGGGAAGGAGGGAGCGGAGGAAGGAGAGGCGGAAGATGACATGGAACGGGAGCTTGCTAGAGCCTTTGAGGAGGAAGCTGAGAGCGCTGCGAGAGCGGTGGAGAGCGATGAGGATATCAGTGAGGAGGACTGATGGACAGGACTATGATTTACCAGCACCAAAAGTCATGTCAAGAGATCTACAGTACACGAAGTGGGGTATCTAGTACATACATTTACACGCCCATCTATATTCTATCACGATACACTCTTGCCGTCAAACCCCCTCATGACCCCCTCAAACGCCACAAGCGCCATAGCGTTCGCCGGGAACGCTCTGAGAAAACACGGTACGAAACCTCTCCAATAACCCTTCGCGCCCCCCTCGCGATACACAGCTTTCGCGGCGTCCCGCCACCGCGCGTACTTCCTCCCCTGCCCGAGCTCATCGACCATGATGCGCTGCTTCACGACATCACTCGGATAAGCCGTGAGCCAGAAAATCTGCGCGCTCAAGCCGCCGGCCCAGAAATTCACCGCGGGCGTGGAGAGCGAAGTGTGCGATTGCAGGGTACGGGTGAAGAGGTCGTAGGAACCCCACCAGAAGAAGAAGAACGTCCGGAATAATAACGTAGCGCTCAGTCCATGCCATAAGCCAGGTAGTCCAAACCCTCGATACACCTTGGCCGTACAGTCCAGCGGGCCAGTGTATAGCCTCGCGGACTTGGATTTCGCATACTGCACCTGCAGCCTCGCCTTAACATGCTCAATCGGCGCCGCTATGAAACTCACCGTCCAGCCTGCCGCTACGCCTGCGAAACCATGACCCAGCACTGGTAGTCTGTCGCGTTCAGCTTCACGGCCTTTCCAGATTGAAGCTACCTGGGAAAGGCGATAGGGTTGGTAGATGTTTTCGTTTAGGAGGCGGCGGTAGAGTGTTAACGAGCCGAGCATTAGGGAGTCCATTAGCATCCAGCCTACTAGCGGGGGTGTGGCGCCTTTGTAGAGGCCGGAGCGGCCTTCCTTGCGGAGGGTCTGGAGGAGGCAGTCTAGGGGCCCATGAAATTGGGTCTTCGTTGAAGTTTGCAGGCGGACCTTTATTGTATCGAAGGGGTGGCTTGTCTTGTCGTTAGATGAGTGTAGGGAACGGTATTTTGTCGCTGGGTCAAGACTCACCCAACGCTCAACTTCGCTATCCCTGAAAAGACTCCCGCCACGAAGCCGGCATAGTTCTTTCGAATCGGCTCGCCTTTGACTAGGGCGGCTTTGGTGTCCGTGACGGGGCTTTCTGCCAGCGTGGGAATGGTGCTGACATCTTGGACAGACATCAAGGGGTGGGGCGATTAGTGCGTCGACGTCTGGACATGTCGCAAACGACAATAGGACTTCTTTACGCTGGATGAGGACGACGTGGACTCGGCGATATCATGTTGAGTGGCTCCGAAGTCCGTGATAATGATGTCATGAGATCCAGGTCCCACGTGGAGTAGATTAGCGAGGAAAAGTGACTTTTTGGGCGGGGGTGGAGTGAATGAGATCTGGTGGAGCTTGACATGTGAGGGCACAGCTTACGTTCAGTGTTCTTAGCAACAGTATTAGCTACTCACTCGTTGCCTCTGTGACCACTACTATCCACTTTCTCACCACAATCTCTCCATCACTCGCAACCATGGCCTCCGATGCAAATCCCTCGCCTCAGCGGGTCGTAGACTCCTCGAAAGTGTTCACGACACTCATTACCAATACCAAGTATCTCTCCGGCCTCCTTACCCTGGACTACTCCCTCAAAGTCTCCGGATCAAAATACCCCTTGGTCGCCCTATACACCGACACCTTCCCCGCCGAAGGCCACGCAGCCCTCGACGCCCGCCGCATCCCCAAAAAGCGCATCCCCTACCTCCTCCCCAAAACCCCCAAAGACTTCACCAACGACCCCCGCTTCTACGACTGCTGGTCGAAACTCACGCCTTTTAGCCTCACAGAATATGACCGCGTCGTGCAGCTCGACAGCGACATGCTCTGCCTGCAGAACATGGACGAGCTAATGGACATCGAGCTCGACGCGCCGGAGCTGGAGGGCAAGGGGAAGCGGGTCTTCGCGGCGAGTCACGCGTGTGTGTGTAATCCGCTCAAGAAACCGCATTACCCAGCAGATTGGACGCCGGAGAATTGCGCTTTTACTAGCCAGCATGGGGATCCTGAAACGGCGCAACGGGAGGGCGCGAAGTCGAATGCTGGGCTGGGGATGCCGAATGGGGGGTTGCAGGTTGTAAATCCGAGTCAGGCGACTTATGATCTTATCGCCGAAGCTCTCAATTCCGACATTACCGATTCCTACGAGTTTAGCGATCAATCGTTACTCGGGGATTTGTTTAATGGGCGGTGGGTGGGGATCCCGTATATTTACAATGCGCTGAAGACGTTGAGGTGGGAGGGCGTGCATAGCGAGATATGGCGGGATGATAAGGTGAAGAATATTCATTATATTCTGAGTCCGAAGCCTTGGGATGAGAGTAAGGAGGATAAGGCGAAGGAGGGGAGGGAAGAGACGTTTCAGTGGTGGTGGGATGTTCATGAGAAGAGGTTGGCGAAGGAGAAGGGAGAGGGGATTGTGGATGGGTTCTGAGGTCTGCAAAGTGTCGAGTCCTGCGCTCTGTGTGAAAGCCGTGCCCCCTGCTGGAACCGCGCTGTATTTGGATGTGCGGGAAAGAGGTCGGACGCTTGTCGCATTGGACAGCAATTGGTGTAGTCGCATTCTCAGGAGTATACGATGCGACTGCAAAGTACGAAGACGTGGAATATTCGACCGCAACTACCTCGCTCATGATTGAGAGAAAGCCGGTGGCAACCACAACTACGTACCGGACCAGCGATTTGTTGATATGCCAATTCTGCCTTGGATAAAACAACTCGTCACAGCATATGTACTCTGTATAGCACATATCTCACACCTCACAGCAGCATCCACCTTTCGCAGCAAGACTCATACTTCGCAACACTTTACACGATCCGCAGCAATACTTCCGCATCGCAGCAAGGCTCACATTTCGAAGGCGTCCTTCTCGACTACATGTCAGTGGAGTATCCATCGCTGCCCGTACCTATCTTGCCACAACATGAGAAGCTTGAGACGAGATGTCGCGACGCCGATCCCTTACCCGGAGCATCTCAGCAATCAGGGATCGTTTCCGCCGACGAAGAAGCGACGGTCACGAAGATACTCCTCGAATCACCAGGTCCGATCCAGTCAACGGCGATGCTGAGGATCAAAACGATGCTGGTGCTGTAGGCGTGACTCGAGACGAGATGGAGAGCGATGAGCAGACCAACACCAGATCCGACCAGGACGATGCCGATAGAGGCAGAAGCAGCGAACGGCAGATTGCTCCCACGCTCCTTCGGCCTGCCAATACATCAGTGGAGGCTGTCAGGATAACCGCAAATAATCAGTCCCCTATTGTTGCCACCTACGTTCCCACGTACGATGTACATTACGCAGAGGATATTCCTCACTACCTGCCTCAGTCGCCCTCATCTCTTCGGAGGGCTCACACCTGGCACGCAGCTACCAATGACGAACGGGGACCTCAAAGTTTACGCTCTCTACATATCGATGGTCGATTGACACCGCCGAACCAGCAAGTGATCTTCGATAATGAGCAACCGGTAAACCAGTTGCCGGCGGAAGCCGCCACTCCCGGACGTGGTAGAAAGCACCATGGTCTTCACGAGACGAAATCGAAGAAAGATGCATCCGAAGAAGTATCCGAATCCACTGCAAGTGGGACCCCCAGACACGTCTGTAGGCAGCGACCATGCTACACACCCGCCAGACTGGAGAACTCTTGTCGCTCATGTATCTCCGTGCCTGTCGTAGGCGACGTAGGCTCAGGTCGTCTCAGCCGGAGACCTCGAGGCTACACAGACCCTTACGTGGAGAAGCACCGCGAGGCAATCGATGAATACGAGTACCCTGAGACAGATGAGAAAAGGTCAAACGAAATCAAGCGGAAGTCACAGCAGCTTGCGCACGAGAAAGGCAAAGCGATGAGGAGAAATCGCGACGTTTCGCCCATTGAACCGGAGAAAGTTGAACCGGAACCAGCACCACAGACCTCAATCGGGAGCGCGGGACTACTGCTCGGTCCTTCCATCATACGAGATTCCGGCGTCACATACAGAGCGGAGAACCTGCCCGGCGATCTTGGTCCAAAGGATCCTCGCCGACCCCGCGCAGCGAAGCCGCACGTAGCACCGCAGCCGGCAGTCCCAGCCATTGAGAACAATGCTACGCCGTCTGCGCCACCACAATCGTCAAGTAGGCCTTCGCCTTCTTCCTTGGAGCTTGACACTCAGACTTTCAATCCCGATGGCTCCGACCCAACTCCTTACGGTGCACCAGGGAATCGAGGCAAAGAACGGGCTCACCCCGTCAACGATCAAGGCAGCCCGTCGTCTACCTCGTCACAGGCAAAGATGGCCGACGCCACGCTGCGACAGCCGAGCGTCGCCGTGTCACCGCTGACTACGCGACCCAACGGCGATATGCTTGAGCATGTATCACCGCCGCCGTCGTATCAAGCCACCCAAGAGGATACCAGCGAAAACAGCCGACCCCGCAACGATGAGCCTGCACTATCAAACGACGAGTTCGGGCGACTACGCATCAATCAGCCGCCTACTGACCAGCGGCGCGGCGAGGGAGCGGTCCAGGTGCCACGACCACCACCGCATAATGACTCTGTTGCCGAGCCACAAGCTAGTGCACCTGGTCCTAGCAGCAACATCAAGGAGAAAGAGAAAGTGGACGATGATCACGCGCCGGCGAGTACGACAGATCAACATGTTTTCAGCCTTCGGCTACCCGAGTCTCTCTTTTCCGAGTCGCCTCGTATGCTGGACACTATCAGTATGCGAGATCTGCACTACCAACAGATAGTGCAAGCTGTTCAAGACGACTGCGAGCAAGGACACGCGAGCGAGAAGTCGCCCGGTCCGCCTGTCATAGGCGACGTGCTTACTTTGTGGCGTGAAGAGTCCAACGACCCTTTCATCGACAAAAGACGACGCGATAGTGTACTATCTCACTGGGGTGAGCCGGTAGAAGAGCCGGTCATCGACAGAAGGCGGCGCGACAGTGTGCTTTCGAACTGGAGCGAGCCTGTCGATGACGAGATAGTGGAATCACTTACAGCGCCTCACGTCTCCGCTTCCCATCAGCCGAGAGACGTGTCTCTTAGCACAAAGCCCAAAGCGGCCACGAAGGGTACGCTGAGTCGCATCTGTGGAGCCCTCAAAGATGCTTTGGACGTTGTGGGCGGCGATGAAGAAGCGCTGCAGCAGACTTCACCTGTGGAGATGGACGTTAGGGAGAGAGGCAAATGTCGACCTGGACTATTTGCGACTGGCTGGGGTGCGCTGCGCGATGCGCTCGACAATACTTTGGCGTTAGTATAGGATGCTGATGAACACTTTGGCGAGCAGGAGACTAGTGCTGTATTGCCTGCCTGTTCGATGCCTGACCGTCCATTGGCTACCAAGATTGACTCTGCAACCCGCGCTGCAGGAAGCAGACCAGCCGAAGAGGGATCAGCCGAAGAGGGATCAATGAGCAGGACGAGGTCACCAGTCCAGCGATCTCCTTCGGCCACCCCATCCGGGCCGTACAGTCTTGAGTGCCGCTCGGTCCTACCAACGACCGATTCAACACTCCGGCGACGAAGGCGCAAGCGCACAGGCTTGATAGACACTCCAAGTCGCAAGACACAGCGCGGAAGTTCGGACATCGACCCGAGCTACTCGACTGACGAAGAGCAACATGCTATGGAGTCAAGGCAGGGTGCACATATCCTGGACATAGACCGGGCTGATCGCAGTACTAAGTCAGAGACTGACACTGTAGCTGGCGACTCACACGACTCTGATGATGCTGAAGCCAGCGATCTCCGTCGTGACTCGCTAGTGTCGGGTGGCAGTCCTGGGAAGATGATTGCGCAGCAGTGTCATGACATCGCAAGTGGTGCGCCTACAATAATCGGCGGCTTACACTTCAATGGCCTAGCTGACGAGGTGTACGACGACTACGTGTTTGTATG
Source organism: Rachicladosporium sp. CCFEE 5018 (assembly GCA_002077045.2). Lineage (NCBI taxonomy): Eukaryota > Fungi > Ascomycota > Dothideomycetes > Cladosporiales > Cladosporiaceae > Rachicladosporium > Rachicladosporium sp. CCFEE 5018. Next base: position 1,562,937 of record KZ111145.1, on the reverse strand, counting down.
CGCTGCCTCAGGACCTGGGAACTTTGATCGCACGCCACAGTCGCTGGAAAAATCCAAAAGGAAGCTTCGGAAGATGGTACTGACACAGTCACCTTCATCTTCGAACGCGGTGCCAGCTAAGCCATCCACTGCACCTGACCCACCACCTGCGCGCACGATATCACCGGGCTCGGGGGCTCTCAAGGCAGTCTCTAAAGCTGAGAAGCTGCAAGTACCGCCTTTCGATCTCGATGCACCTTTGGATCTCGTTAGTGATGCGGTCAAGAAGTCCCGACAGCTAATTAAGTACGCACAAGACACCAGCGAGATAATGCACAGTTCGAGCAGTGTCTCTACACTGAGCCGCTCTCTCTCCCTCCGAGCGAGTCCTGCTGAGCGACCTATGGCTGGACCTGTAGTACCATTGACGCTGAAACAGCTTTCTCGATAGCAGATCAAGCGCGACTCTGTTATCACCCCAGAAGTCAAAGGCAAGGCAACACCCCCTATCACACCAGCCAGTCAACGTGGACAAGCTAGTCTACATCAGCCCAGTCGGACAGCGAACCGTCGCCTTAGCTCCGACGACCTATGCCCGGATATCTATAAATCACCGGCACTGGGCAGTCCTTATCACTTTCCCACCATCGCGGAGCGTGCCACTGGATCGAGAAATGTAAGCGGACTGTCGGAGCCTAGAAATCTCCGTGATGTGCTATTGGATGGAGCCAGGCGAAGTGCGACTGCAGGGGAAGGTGTGGAGGTGCACGACCTCGCGGCTGGAGAAAGGAACATAGAGGGCCTGCGTGAGGTTAACTGGGTACGTGTTCTTCTTCTCAGGGTGCGAGCAAGTAGGCGGAAGGAAGCCATGGCGATGCAGTGATCACCATGAGGATGGCTCACGGGCAGACTATCGCTCTGAGACGTCTAGGTGCTTTCGTGCATCAGACTACATTGCTGATACTATCTTCCTCTCTGCTAGTGCCGTGCTTCAACTTCCACCAAGTCCACGCCCTCCAAACGATCACTTGGCATTCAGCTGAAGTCCGGCGGCTGGTCGACAAGGGCGCCGAAGAGCACACCGATCGTGGAGACCAGCTCTGTCGATGCTGAACTAGTCAATGCGAGCATGTCACCGTTGTACGATGTCGCTTCGCCGTTGAGCACGACGTCTGTGATAGCCGATCACTCTGATCAGTCTGCTACGATGGAGGAGAACACTGCGCCGACGGAAGCCACAGAAGCTATGCTGCCAGCGAAGCTGAAGGTGAAGCGCCGCAAACGCTTAATACCACACTTTGCACCAGAGTAGGAAGGAGCGATGGAGGGACACTGAACATTCGCTGAAAGCACACCGCCCCGCGCCGCGCATGCAAGACTTCACTGGCAGTTCATAGCGAACGTAGTAAACAACGTTCACTTGTTCACCTCACTCACCCACTCACCTCCACTCGTCCCACACCATTGCACCCACACCCAACCACCCCCAATGCCTCGTCTCCGCAAGAAAATGACGGGCGCCGAACTGACCGCGGAGCTCACGAAACGCGACTTCGCAGCCCGCCGTGAGCGCGGCGAGGCAGCGCTTCCGCTGAAAGCAATGAACATGGAGTACTTTGACAACTTGCATAAGGTATATGACTCCCAAAGAGATTCCCGTGTGGCATCGGCATCCCGTGAGCGTGGCGGCAGCAGCAGCAGCAGCAGCAGTCGCACCCCCCTCCCCGTTGACCCTCAAGCGCGCCGCAAGGCGCGCATCGCGGAGGAGATGAAGGCGAAGAACGTTGAGAACAGTAAGAAGGCGAATGAGAAGCGGCAGCAGGAGCTGCTGGACGACGACTGGAAGGAGAGGTATGCGAAGGCTAAGGCTGTGGCTGCGGAAGCTACGGCGAGGTTGGAGAAAGCTGAGGCGGATTTGAGGGAGGAGTATGAGCAGAAGATGAGGGGAAGGCCGATGTTTGTGCTTGAGCGGGATGAGGAGGGGGTGATGGAGCCGATGCCTAAGGGGTCGTTCGGGGGTATGGGCGTGGAGATGTTGCCGCAGAGAACGTTTGGGGATGATGACGTCGAGCCCATGGGAATGCTGCCTTCGGCGGCATTGACTGATGATTTTGAGGAGGGCGAGATACGAGAGCACGAACTTCCACCTAGACCTGAGTCGCCACTGCTACCCCCGACGCCGAAGATGGCTTCGCGTGCCACGATGCCGAGACTGACGAGAGCGACATCGACGAACGATGTCAATGAGTCCAAGACGATTGCTCAGATTGCTGCGGAGAAGCAGGCAAAGAAGCCGGTTAGGGAGGAGGAAAAGGTGCACGAGGCCACCGACGACCCGAACATTCTGCACTACGCCGATGTGTATGAGCGGACGCTATACGGCATGTTCGATGTTGCGCAGACACCGGTGATGCCTCCATATCCCATCGCCACGCGCGACACGAATCAACTCAATGCAGCGTGTCTCGATCATGCGAGTAATTCGATGCGCAACCAGGATCTTGCCAGCATCGAGAACTATCCCAGCGTCATCGGACCGGATACAGACATCAGGATGATCAAGGACCCAACCTTCTTCCATCAGGCGCAGGACATGAAGAGAGAGCAGCAGTTTCAGGTTATCAAGAAGTATAAGAAGAACTCGAGGCAGTTGGAAGCTTATCAGCTTGACGGCAAGATCGGTTCAGATCAGGACGTTCTGGCGGGGACAATCACTCCAGGATCAACGCGATCGGTGAATTATTTCACAAAGCATGGGCAGTACTATGGAGAGGAACTGAGATCAGAGTACGAGGCAGAGAAGAAAGCGAAAGGTGAATTTCCCTGAAGTGAAGTAAGATCGGAAAGGGCTTGGCAGCGCGGGCCCATTCCGCGCCTCGCGATCTAAGCCCACATGCGACTTCACTTGAACATCCACTGACTTAACTATAACAGAAATCGCAAAACAGGAGCAATTCGAAGATTGGCTTGCTGATCAACGCATCGATATTAACAGCCTCAGTATTGCTGATATTAGAAAGCGCTGCCGATCTACCGACTCGCTGAAGACTGCTTACCACGCGAGTGAAGCTCAGCAAATCCCATTTTCGGCCTATCGCAGCCAGCACCCTGCACTGCGTCCAACAGCGACTCAGATTGACTCCGACGAGGATTGTCTTAGTGATCGCGAGGTGGAGGTGTATGAAGGCACCTGATTGCCTCTCTACCTGACTTGATCAGGTTGTTCAGTTGGGGAAAAGATTCATTGCTCACAACATCGTCCAATATGGCGAACAACAACGGCGCAGCAAACGCAGGCATGTACGCTGCAACAGCTGGTATCAATGGGATGCCGGCAGCAGGGCATCACAGCGATATGCAGACGCTGATGCAGAATATGGAAACTCTATCTGGCTGGCTGCAGCAGAATCGAGAGGACTTTCTTCGCGTGCAGGAGGGCTTGGAGCAGGTGGAGCGGCGGAATGTATGTGCTCTTAACCAATCGTGGGAAGATTGTGATGTTGGAGAGAAGGCACATTGTAGTGACCGCTTCCATAGGCTAGATATCCACCTGGCTTACCAGCTTTGCCTGGCATCAATGGAGACACAGCTCAGTGTATGTGCAGTCTATGTCTTTCACCATGCCATTCTTCTCGCTGACGTGAAGCAACTACAGCTCCCCAAGCCGAAGACACACCGACCCTCACGACCCTCCGCCGCTCGCTCTCCGAAGCCACCGCCCGCATCGCAGCCCTTCAGAACACTGCAACCGAGCATGCCCGCCTCCAATCGCTCTACGAAGACACCCTAACAGAAGCAACCGAGCGCATACGCAACTACGTATACGCCCAGAACGAGCATCTCCTAGCAGTCCACAAGCACTACACGGAGCTCCTCGCACAAGCTCGCGACGAAACACTTACTGCACAGCGAGTCCACTCTGACTGGCAAGCGGGTCTAGGCAGACTGAATGAAGAGATGAGGAAGGTGGTGAAGTCAAGAGAAGAGGAAGGAGCCGGGCCGTGGCGGAAGAAGGTCGGCGCGCTGAGAGAGGAGAATGCAGTGTTGCGTCGACTGGCTGGGTGGCCGGCCGCTGAGCCGGAGGATGAGGCCGAGGGAGACGATGAAGCGGAGAAGGAGCAAGAGCCTGTCATGGAGCAGGTGCACATGACTGGAGGTGATCTGCTGAAAGAGAGGGTGTTGCAGGAAAGGATGGGTCAGCCTACTGGTGGGCGCTGATCTCATCGATCCTGTGGATATTCGATGGAGGAACCTGCTGGGCGCGACCTTGCCGATGAGGTAAGCCAGTCAAAGGCTGCGTGGCCAGCATCGCGCTCCCGTTTGGATGAGGTAACGGGGTTCGCTGGAACAATTACAGCCGGACTACGGGTCCATTGATCACACGCGCAAGTACAACAGGCTCGTATAACGGTACAGCCCGACTACGGCTGGCCGGGCTTGTACGACCCGGTATGTCGAGCGCCTCAGTGCGCGGCTCTGTGTCAAGTGCTCTACACATTAACTAAACGGTTCGTGCCTGAGGCATGTCATTGCAGCCTACCTTGGCAGGGCCCAATGGCACGTCGCCTTTATCACAGATTTTGGAACTGTACCAGGATTAAACTCCGTGTACTTTATGATCGAAAGAATGATCAATGCAAATGTCATCGCTTTCCAGAACGGCTCTCTTCATGTTCCCAGTGAGGTGCGGGCATTGCCGCAGGCTTGATCTTCCAGACGCGCAACCTCACTTCCATCCCATGCATCTCAAACCTATCAGATTGATCGATATTTGCCTCTGGACCTACTTGAGACGCTAGCATGTTCATTCGTACATCCAGAGCCATGGAGCCGCGCACCGTTCGCGAGATGTCTGGACGGTCTCGCTTCCTTTTCGACAAGACATGGCGGAGCTGACAAGCTCATTCAGTTGCTGCAAATCAGCCTCGCTACCAGACAATCACACACCCTAGACACGGCTCGATCGGGTCACAGCCTGTCAACGTCGGTCACATCTTAGCCCGATAATCAAGAGCCGTCTGAACTTGGGCGAGGCTGGCTCTAGGGCTGTTGACGACTAATTTGATACACTACAGGGATCCTATGTCGAGCATATGAGCTCACTATAGCGATCGTATCGTAGGTGCGGGTTGTAGGTCTTCGACGACTCCGCAGTGTGATCCGGTTCCAGGAGCTTTCGGGTGCAAACCACTAGATGGGCGCGCATATGGACGCATGTCTATGTGTCCCAATATTCCTTGCTGGGGTATAGTCGGTGTCGGCATTTCCTGTTGGCTGCAGTACGACCCGGATGTGTCTCGTCCCGAAGGCCAGACACTCCTTTCCCCCGCTTGTCTGGCCACCGCCTTCGGTCTGGAGTACAGCCTAACACATACGCTGCGACCGCTCGGGCTCGAGACCTTCCCTTCAGCTGCGCCAGAGACTACTTGTCGGCTGCGGACCCGCACTTCGTTCACTTGATGCTGCTCGTCAAGGTAAGTCCGAGCCTATAAGCCTCCTGTCGAGGTATCAGCCGACGATCATCCGACGATCGCAGCCCGGCCGGCCAAACGCAGGCCAGGAATCTCTCAAACGCTGGTATGAGCAGCGTAATGTGGCTTGGATCGGCGAGGCTCTGTGTCGCGCGCTCAGGTCATGCCATACAGAGCGCTGGCTCCAACAGCTCATCTCGAGCCAGCCACTGTCGAGTCTGGACAAACGCAATGCGGTCTTTAGCACTCTCGCGAATGGAGTCGTCGAGGCATGGAGGGCTACGACGGAAGTATAAGATCTACCATCTCGAGCTAAAGGAACTCAAAGCTCCATCTCTTTAACTCACATCATCACTACAATGATGCTCTCAATCAGCTACATCTTCGCAGTGCTCGCCGCACTCGCGGCTAGTGTCTCGGCGGGTCCGACCACGACCCCTGCAACTACCGGATCGACCGCAACAAAGTCCTACTGCACAACGTTCTTGGGATCCAAGTCTACCTCTCCAGTCAAGACAGCTTCGGTTGCGATAACATACACGAAGACTGCGACGAAAGTGACGACCGTCACTCCAGTGTCAACTAAGACACCGCCAGCAGTGACTTCGACCTCCACCATTATCTCGTTATCTACAGTATATATAACGGCATCACAGATTACGGTATCTACGATCTCGTGTTTCCACCATGGGTTGAGCCTGACACTTCATAGGACACCTTTACGGACACTGCCACAGTCATCACTACAGCTACGACTGAAGCTGCCACGGTGACGATCAGCGTCGTAGTCACGGCGTCTACCGACTTCACGGTTTCCTCGACCTCCACAGTGCCAGCGCCTGCTGGCTTCACGCCGATACAAACCAGCGTTGGCAAGAATCCTCCCAGTAAGCTGCGACGCGATATTATTGACACTGTAGCGCCGGCCGGCGGCAGCTTGATAGCTCGCGCAAACGCTGTTCGGGCAGCGCAGATGAAGTCCCTTTGTAAGAATCCAAAGCCACAGTACCCTCAGAAGGTAGCATGCCTTGTCGTCGTCACAATCGTGGTGCCGAAGGTAGTCACATCCACGGCGAAGACGACAAAGACCGTTTCTGGCACCGCAAGCACCTCGACTGTGCAATCTATCAGCATCATTCCTATCACCAGTACAATCCTGCCAATCGACGCCTCGACGACCATCAGCACTTCGACCACGATTACAGTAGTCACCGTCACGACACCCGTCACCACGGTGATCTCGACCACTACTGCGACAAATACGATCTATGTTCCAACAGCTACTGAATATGCGCAATGCGGTGCGGACAACTTCATAGGCACGGACGGCTTCTACGTAGGCAACGGTGCTGCGACAGACCACCTTATTCAGGGCGTCGCCTCTGCCCACGACTGTTGCGTGCTCTGCGCGCAGCAGAATGGATGCGAGTTCTCTGGCTACTTCGGTGACAGCTCTGCATGCTACCTGGAATACAATGATGCGCAAACGTGCAGCGACACGAGTCAGTTCGGACTGGTCCAGGATAAGAATCGCTACACTGCTTCAAACGGGTGCGTCAGCGCGTACCTCGTCTCGTGAGTATGATCGTGTCGACATAGAAGCGGCAGGGACGACGGCTAGGGGTTTGCGAGCGGATGGAATGATTCTGAGCGTTGGGAGTGGTCATTGACAAGTCTCTTGCTGATCAGAATCGATGTACCTCCTTCTTCGTGACCCCAAGCTTTTCCAGGATCCCTCCCTTTCCTGTCATCGCGTCCTCCATCTTCGGTGGCCCACTCAAGAACACTTTAGTCCCCTTCTCATCGCCCCAGCTCGCGCCTTGACTCCTGCACTCGCCCACAGCATCGCTCAGTAGGCCCTCGTTCACGTACCCTTTCCTGTACTTCCCACTCTCACCCACACCATCACCACTCACAGCATACACGACCCTCAGCCTCTCCGGGAATCGCCGTTCGAGATCCTCAAGCTCATCCTTGAGCACAATATCTCGACTACCGTTCACGCCCCACAGTAATTGCACTTTCGTCCGGTCACCAGCATGCTCGGTCAGTATCGCTCGTGCCAGGCCGTAAATGGGTGTGATTCCTGCACCACCTGCTATGAGAATCACGCTGCGGTCCTGCGTCCAGGAAGGCTTGTAAGCGTAGCCTGGAAGAGGTCCGCGGATTATGAGCTTGTCGCCTGGGTTCAGCGAATGGAGATGACCTGAAGCGCGGCCAGATGGATACTTCTTGACCAGAAGCTGGAGTGTACCGAGGTCATCTGGAGATGAGATAGGCGTGTAAGGCCGGAATACTGGGAACCAGGCGTTTTGTGGTGTGTGTTGGGTCAGAATGGCAGCTGGTCCTGTTAGTCAACAACCTTCAAGTCGCAAGCTCACGGCTATACATACAAGATGAAGGCACTCCGCTCGATTCGTTCGCTCCGCCAGGTAACGAGAACGTGATCTTCTTCGTATCGTGATTGATCTGCTCGGACTTCACAACTGTGAGGGATTGCGCGAAGAGCATAGACTTGGGAAATGCAAGCGTCTTTGTCGGTTCTCGATATGCTGAGTCCGCAAGCAAAGGCTTAGACCGGGTGAGGTAGAGAACTGTGCTGAATGCAAAAGCTGTGGAAGACGCTGTTACCAGCGGGCGACGGGCGAAGATGGTAGCCATGTCCGAGGAAGCAATGGGTGAACTAGCTGGGAGAAACCTGAGGAACGTGAGAGGAAGACGAAAGACCAGTTATAAGTAGCTACTTGTGAGAGCACAATCCTATTCAGTGGCACAGCAACACCATATACTGTTTCTAGACATCAACATGAGGCTGAGGGGACGAAGTCGGGGACTCGGAAGACCCGGAAGGATCATTTACCATTCGGAGGCGGGCCTTGCCAACTGTCTTCACCTAGTAACGTCAATGGCGCGAGCTATGCGCCAATCTGCTATTGCCAAAACACGAGCAGCATTGGGAAGCCACTTCGAACTGCATGCTGGAGCTCGCGCGTTTTGCCGGATGTGGGTTGCGAACATCTCGGCCTAATCGGGTAAATCGGGTTCCCGGGCGCCGACGTTGAGCGCTATCGCCTCAGGCATGAAAACGACTTGGCATACAATAGAAGGGACGAGTCGGGCAAGATCCGACAAGTGGGCGAGGACAGTTCCATTCAAGATTTCGCTCAATCATGCATCCTTTGCAATCCGAGCACGGCATGGCGCTTTCGCACTCGAGACGATAGTGTCGAGCCACCACATCGCCGACTGTGGGTGTCCACGCCCCTGCAACGCGAACCTCAATTATGCTGTAGCTCTCGCCACGCAAAGCGCAGCAGCACCGACAACTCGACATTTATTAGAAGCATTGTGAGAGCACGACCACTGCTACAAGTCGATGAAGTGCCGCAAAAGCATCGTCTTGCTGATTCCTGGTTGTCGACCAGATCGCGAGCTCCGCCGATAGTCTGGACCAACCGTCTCTGCCACGCGGCGCAGCGGGTAGGGCCAAGCGAAGCCGCTGCCAACGTCAGGATTCTCAGGAACACAATTTTCTGAAACCCCTGCTAATCGCACTACCACGTCCGTCATGCAGGACGCTGCAGGAACTGGAGCACATCAGCCGCGTTCCTGGCCCACTCACAGCGGCCCGCCTTTCGCTCCGAGGGATCGCAACGCTCGCAACCCGGTCCAGACGTCAGGACTTTACATCTCCACACCCTGTCTCAACCACTTACACTCCACCTTACATTGCGATGTGGGACTGTGGGAAAGCAGACTTTTGTCGCCTCGGGGTCCTCTCACCCTCTGGCCAGCGCGGCTTACGGTCTCTTCTCGTGCTCCACCGAGGCACCGCTCTCCCACGCCGACGCCAATGAGCACTGCACGGGCTGGCTCGCGCCATGCGATCCCTCACTTTGCCATGCGGCAGTCTCAACGCACGCAGTGAAGTTTGCAGGCAAGGTTGCGTCAGCGCCATGTGAGACATCAAAGTCCATCCGCTCCACTTTCGCTCTTTGCTAAATATCTCTCATCGATCAAGTCCGCTTTCTTTCCCTCATCGTATTCTCATACTGTCTCGGACTCTACTAGCCACTCTTCGGCATTCTCACTCATTCACTTACATTGACTGCACTCATTTGCATATAGCATTGTCCCCGTCGTTCCTTAAGTTCAAGACAGAAAGCACGAACCAAATCCACTCCTTCAATCAGCAATCATGCAGTTCTCCATCACCGCACTCATTGGCTTTGCCGCAACTGTTAGCGCCGCTGTCATCCCAGCTGAGACTGTGAGTGGAATCGATTTGCGACGCTGTGTAGCAATCCGCTAATTGGGAACAGATCACCAAGCGCAGTGGCATCTCTGTCACGCCCCACGACACTTACGGCTCGTCCATCGGTGTGCTTGGCTGCAAGGTCAACACCAACCGCATCGCGTACTGGCCGCTCTCACCCGGTTGCGGCAAGTGCGCCAAGGTCACGGCCAACGGTCGCTCTCTGCATCTTCTCCATGTCGACCAGTCTGGAGGTGCATACGACATCTCGTACTCGGCGTGGAATTTTTTCAATACTGGTAATCCAGCCCACACTGACCCTACTATGGGCGGCGGCATTGCTGCGGACTTCGAATACGTCGACATGAGCAATTGCGCAGACCTCCTCCACGAGAAGGACGGCAAACTCGCGCTCAGCGCGACGAACTCGATGAACACCGTCAGCGCCTGCCTATCCGACTCGTGGTTCGCCAACAACTACGCGATCTACAACATCGCCAACCCCAACGCATGCACCTACGGCATGGACGAGACTTGCAGCATTGAGCAGTACGGCGTCAGCCTGCCAGTCTGCCCGCACCAGCTCGGTATCCAAACCGCGCTGACCACCGACCCGGTCGTCAACATCCAGTACGGCACTGGAAACCTCGTTACTGCTCTGCAGTAGATTCCAACAGCCCTTGAGCTTGCTCGGGTATCGTTGTCTCGATGATCCATGAGCTTACGAATTATATGGCTTCGAGCCAGGAGCTGTGGCTGTCGGCTAGTTCGATATGCGCGCTTCCGAACGAACATGATCCATGAAAAGTATTCGCTTCTTTGCACATAGCTACATTCACTTCTTTGCACGCTTGCGTGCAGTACATTCATTTTGCGATACCGCTGGATGCGAGATTTGGGGTTTTGAGGAATTGATGGATGACAGATAGACATGCAGATAGATGTACCCAACTACATTGCGCACATCTAAGGCTCCGAGATCATCCCAATCTCCGACCTCCGCGACGTAGAGCACAGGTAGGAGTCAACATTGCCGTAAGCGATCGCCTACCGCTTGAGCATTCTCGCTACTTTCCCCCACCTTTGTTCACAAAGCTCCGAGGACGATCCCATGCATACATAGCTCGCTCTGCTGCAGTACATACCTCATACCCGTTGCACGCAATGTCGCTCGTGATGGTCGCATCCGGGGCATTCAACGCGCTGAAGCAGCAGCACGATAGCGGAGAGCTCATTGCCGAAAATGTACACACTGAAAGCTGTCATCTAGCGAGGGAGAAGCATATCTCAGCGTAAGGTTGACTGCTTTGAATCATGACTCGACTTCAATCGTTGCAGCACCTTTGCGATGCGCAAAGGATGCGCTAAACATGCTGTACCTACAACCGGCCTGCACACCGCTTCAGCCATCACTCCGGCAGTCACATTCGAATGGGTCGGCTCCCACAGGGCGAACTCAAAAACCTCTTCATCACGAAAACAACTCCGTCGTTGTAAAGGTAAGTCGGAACGACGAGTGCAAATTCTACCACTTTTGCTGATGTAGCTGACGTAGACGCCCTTTCCGAATTCGGTAGCATCACTTCACCATTTACCCTCACAAAACCGGACGCCGCAAGATGCGGATCAAAGCTTCTGTCCTGATCCTCATAACGGCACTCTCGCCAAGCGCTCTTGCTACATGCCGGGGCTATGATACGAGGAAGGTGCCCGGCGACGGTTGTCTAGCAGTCTAGCAAGGTGACAGCACGTGTGGCAAAGGAGACAATGTTGTGAGTATCTGTGGCGAGGTCTCTGCGGGAGAGTGCTTGGTCCAGTGGTCACTGGCTGACTTGACTACATAGCTGGTCTGCAAAGCGAACGATCAGTGGGCTGTTGGTGCCCCATGCAATGCGGCCCAGAAGTGTGTGGCATGCGCATGTTCAGTAGGTACCTGAGTGACCGGTGAGGGAGAAGGCCTTGGTGGTCTACGTGATGCTGCCGGGGCTCACTGTCAGGGAATGATTCGACGTTGCAAATTGCACAGTTCGACTCGAGATAGCCTCAACACTGAAGCTACTCCGTGGCACATCAGCTTCGCCTTCAGCAGGTATGAATGCAGACCAATGACAGTCCTACACTGGTCGTACACCATTCAGTAGCTCCCTTGTGAAAACGCCAGTCGCATCCTGGGCCCAAACAGGCGCGCAGAGCGGCGCAAAGATCTCCTCCAAATCTTCTCGGATAGCCTTGATGGCGAAATCTCGCACAGTAATCTTCTTGATCGCCAGGTTAGGCTTCGCGGTTCCCCATTGAGTTTCATTTACTTCATATGGTGATGGAATCTCTGTGGTACGGACGACTTTCACCAACTCGGAGTAAGCCGTATAGAGCTCTTGCCAGCAATCCGCTAGCTCTGCTTTCCCGACCCTAGCCTTGTCACTCAAGATGCCGGTACTGACATCTGGAGCAAATTGAAGGATGATCTCCTCGATTTGCTTGAACATGGACGTGAATTGGGCGTGGTTGGCGAACGGAAAGATGGCAGTGTAGGTGAAAGACTTAAATTCGGAGAGGATAGGCCAAGACAAATACGTATCGTGGGGCAGTAAGGGTGAGGGAACTGCGCCGCTCAGACTTCGCGCAACTGATGTGGTCAGAGATGGAGGGCCTCGTTCGAAGAACTCGTAGGAACCGTAGGCGCGAAGAAAGGATCCCTCGTTCAGCGAGATGTGCGTCCAGGGGCGGAGGCCGAAGAGTGAGGCAGCTTCCGGCGCCGGCTGCGATGCGCCCATGGTCATCCGTGAGCTTATGTCGGGTCGTGACAGCTGGAGTACGTGATAGTCCATGTCTGTGAACGCCCAGTCACCGGAAGTGTTTACATGGCAGGAAGTCAAGTAAGCGAGGTTGATGGGTGGCGCGACTATGCTGATGGTGCATGGATCTATCTTTGACAAGAGTCGCCTCCAAAGAGTGGCATCGATGCCCGAGTGACGGGGCTGATTCCAGCGGTAATATCTTTCGCGCGCTCGATCAGAGGTGTACTGCCGCTCGATTGATAGTAAGAAGCTGTTAACGCTCATGAACAGAGCATTGTTCTTGAGAAAGTCGAGCAAGTCCTGAACGCCGACTTCAAATTGTGACATTCCATGCAGTGTTTCTGGAGTCTTGCAGAGATCGCTCGAGATGGAGTCCCGACCACGATGTCTACTAGACTCTGCATGGTCTGACGACTGTGCATCAAGTGGACCGCCGTTGTGCGCAGAGCAGAGTTCAGCGCCTGGGTCATCGATCGGCAACGTACTGGGGGAAACCTGATAGCGAACATGTCGAAATAGTAGCGGCAGAGCGAGACGACGCCATGATCTCGCTGTCAGTGTCACAGCTTTGAGAGATTGGTCTGGACTGTACGAGAGAGCTATGCTGGGTTCATCGTGGAACTGGGACGAGGATGGTGCTGGAGCATCAAGGTGATTTAGTACGGCGAGCTGCAATTCTTCTGGCAGTGATGCTAGAGATGCCATGATGAACGAGGAACATGACTGTGGCGCGGAATCGCGTTGATAGTGAGATGGCTGTTGATTGCAAGGACGCGAGGATTGCACATTTGAGGAGCAGAATGCTGTGCCGCCAAGACTGTGCTTTACATCACTCGCAGACGCTTCACCACTTTCATGGAGACTTAATACTCTTGAGCAGAGCTGCAACTACCTGTGCCGCTGTGTCAGCAACTTGGTAGCGATGTAGGGACACACAAACATCTCACGAGATCAACAGTCGCAACCAATTCATGACTTCTTCACCTCCACTCCCTCCAGAGCTCCCCTCTCGACCACCATCCGACTATTGAGCGCCATCTTCTTGATCTTCTCCTCGTTGAGAAGCCACCAGTACATCAGACAGTTGCACCTCTCGCAAGCGGTAAGCTCGATGTCCTTCCTGCCCCACACATACTTGCGCGGCTCGACCCCATCGGCTTTGGTGATCTTGACTTGGTCCAGAGGGTAGTAGGCCCAGACTGCACCGTAACGGTAGCACACGCCGCATTGACACTCTAGCATGGAACCATCGGGAACTGAAGCTCCGACAGTAATGGCGGCACAGTGGCAGGTGGCGAGCATGTTGATACTGTTGCAAAGGAGATGGGTAAGTGCGACTTAATGCAATTTGGCGATGAGGCTCCACGCTGTGTGAATGTGCTTTGATATTGAGATGCTAAGTGGAGTGCTAGCAGTACTTCTGCCCAGACGCAAGCGTCTCTAAGCGCCGCAATATATGTAATCAAGCAGACTGCGCCGTACTCGCGGCCGACTGCTATCAGGACTTGGCAACACTTGGGTGTACATGGGTCTTTCTCTCGAGCGACAGAGGAAGAAGCGCCCACAAGAATGTTCAGGATTCCGAACGTCATGCTCATGTCGCCGTTGATCTGCTGAACCACTTCGAGAACCACGCCACGGCCTAAACTTGTCATTAGCGTTGATACCGGACTGCGTCCATTCGTACAACGACTTACCTGAGCCTCAGCCTCCTTGCCTCGAGCTGCTTCCTCCTTGTCCTCCTCATCAGCACGAACCTGTGATCTGTTAGTCGCTTGTCGGGCACGATGTATCATGCGCCATACCGCGAATCCGTGGTGCGTTCCGGGGTACATGACGAATTCGTGCTCGACGCCTTGGTCCTTGGTCTTCGCAGTCTTCGCCACAAGAACCTCCTCCGTCGATTTCGCATTGGCCGCGCTCATCTGCTGATCGTGCTCTGCAGCAGCGCACGAGAGCGGCAGCACCACCTTCTCGATGTCGCCTGGATACGTGAGGAAAGAGGGATGGGCAATGAAACCGCAGTCAACCAGTTGTTTGCCATCCTTGGTTTTTTCGTCGTCCCAGCAGAGCTTCGTGACGTGGCCGCCACCCCAGCAGAATCCTGCCACGCCCACTGGGAGGTTTGCAGCTTCATTTTCTCGCACCGCGTGCATGAAGGCTCGGATACGGGGTTTGCAGACGGCCTCACGGCAGAAGTACAGGAAAGGTACCATATGGCGAAGAATATAGACTGCGTGGCCGACCTTGTAGAGCTGATTCCATAATCCCGTCTTGGACATTGCTGATAGGCTGATGAGGGCTTCCGCTGGTACGGGAGAGCCTTTGTCTTACATGAGCTGCGTATGATAGCGTTCACGTGCATTCTGTTGCTCACCGTCCATGAAGTCTGGCAGGAGCTTGAGTCTTTGTCAGCTCGCAGGATTTAGCAGCAATATTTTGAAGTCCACACACCACTTGAAAGTTGCCCTCCTTAGCGTACGTATCTGCCAGCACTTGGTTGTTGAGCAGCTCGATCCCAAAGGCATCCGGGATGATGACTACAATCCCTTTCGGCGAGCCGCTTGGTGCATCTGCGACATAGCAGTCGAGGCCATGGACCTTCGTACGTCGTCCCGTGGGCGTGCCCGTGTGCAGCGAGCCTGTCGCGCAGCATTGCTTGAGGCTCATGTTGACTGCGGTATGATGAAGCTGAACGGGGGCAAGAAAGGGTTGAAAGATGGTGCGAGGAGTAGTGACCGCGCGAGTGAAGGAGTGCTCACACCACGGCAGGGAGCTTGGAGATGGGGTGACGATGACGGGAGTCGAATGATATATACTTATTCTTGCTCTGTGGTGCTGTTGCATGTTCATAGCCGAGACGGCGTAATGTTTGCGCGGCTATGGTTGACGTCGATATCGCCGAGTCGATGCTCCGGTTCCGGCTGTCGCCGCTAGCATTCGCATCAGTCTGACACTGAATGCTGGCGCGATAGTTGTCGATGCTGTTGGCAGACAGGTGGAGGGGTCGAAACGCCAAGAGTCAACATCATCCGATCGGTACAGACCTTACTTGACCTGCATAGCTGTTTGACTGCGTACGCATCGTGTCCATATCTGCTCAGAAAGGGTTCGGTTTGCTCCAATCGTCGGCTCGAATTGCATTCGCGATTCCTAGCAAGTGCACGCAGCCCCGTAGAACGAAGGTGCATCTCTCTGCCGTAGGTGGGGACGACTAGATCTGCTCGAGCTCGCGTTGATATCCTTCGGCGGGCCTCAGAAGTCGGCGACTGCGAACATGGCAATCCAGACGCGTCAAATCACGCTCGATAGCACATCGCAGTATGAGCTCCCAGATGCCAAAACGCTAGAGCAGGCGAGCTCGCTCGAGCTTCTCGATGAGAAAGGCAGTAAGGTAGTGTTCAAGGATATCTACTCGCCTCATGAACGAACGTTAGTGGTCTTCATCAGGCACTTTTTCTGCGGCGTAAAGCTCCCGGTGGCATCGAAGCACCCGGCACACTGTGCTGACTGACTGGCAGATGTGTGAAGACTACGTTCGTGCTCTGGTAGCAGACCTTCCGCCTCCCCTGCTGTCTCAAGCCTCACCTCCAACAACACTATTGATCATCGGCTGTGGCGAGCCACCTGCAACCGCAGGCTACAAGCAGCGCACCGGCTGCCCGTTCGAGATCTACTGCGACCCTTCGCGAGCACTGTACAGTAAGCTCGGCATGATCCAGGATCTGGGCATGGGAGATACAACGCCTCAGTACGCGAAGTCTAGTATTGTTGGTGGCACAGTCAAGAGCATGGGTAATATGCTCAAAGCCGGTCTGGGTGTGAGGCATGGCGGCGACTACAGCCAGGACGGCGGAGAGTGGGTCTTTGAGAAGGGCGGGGAGCTGAAGTGGTGTCGGAGGATGAGAAATACGAGGGATCATGCAGAAGTGGCGGAACTGAAGACGGTGCTTGGGATCGACAACGGCGGAAGCCAATAAATCCAGCATCAAACTTAGAAGATGATCGTCACTCGGATTTACGGGCACCTGTATCTTTGACGGCGAGGCACGTCTTGAAGCTACACTGTCGACTCCATCCTCTTCGGCTTCACCCATCCCCAAATCTACCACGGAAAGCTCAAAGACCAAAACTGTGTGGATAACCTTCTGTTCTGGACGCCAAATCCAGCGACGAGTTGGACTCGTTGATCGCTGCGTTGTCCAGCCATACTGTCTCTAACGTACTTCAGGCTAGTCCAATCTCAGACGCACCAGTCTGCAGACACCAAGCTCCCAACTAGCATTGCGAAGCAATCACCAGGTGAACATCTCTTCCATGACAGCAGCTTGACGAAACCTTGACGCAGCGAAGTCTTCCATTTCTGCTGCAGCATCCCAGAAGATCGACGCCATCGCTTGAGTCTTCACGCAGTACGAGAACCTCTGCTTGAGGTCTGGTAGCAACAGTATCCGGGAAGTCACCTCCGTCCCGCCGTAGTCCCAAGGCTTCGGATAGTAAGCTTCGAGACAGTCACTCATTCCCACGCGGAATGTGAGGAAGTATCGCGGCTTGCCGTGGACACGGGTATAGTGAGGCCCGCGAAGTAGATCCTTGTTCTCCAGCTTGCTGATGAGATTGTCCTAGTTGCCAAAGAAAGGTGCACGAGGATCCATTGGGGCTGCACGAGGGAAGAAGTCCTCCATCTCCGGCAACGGACGACATTCACTGACGCGAGTGTCCCCATCCCTCTCTGCGCACGCTCTCTGCAGGATCGAAACGAACCACCACAGCTTTTCGTGTGCAACTCGGCGCGCGCGAGCAAAGCCTGGGATGGATTCGGTGAGTGTGGCCCTGAAAGACTTGAATATCGGTGGATATGGAACTCGGACTACCCCACGGTCATTCGACTCGTAGATTATACCGTAATATGAGATGTACTGATGAACAACATCTACGAGCTCCAAGCCGCGGAAGTCGGTGAGCCGCTGGTGGCGAGACCTGAGTCTCGATCGATTGTACGCCAGCGATTGCCGCGTGAGAGTCGACTCATTGTCATCGACCAGTTCTTTAAAGTGGCGGCTCAGCTGACGAAGCCGAACGATTTGTCGCATCGGGAGCAGAGTAAGAACGGCCAAAGCAAGCTCCACCGGCAAAGTCGTGAGGCGATCACATCCAAGATGACTGGCGGCCATCATTCCGACTCTGCGGGTGTCAGTATCTCCACGCGTGTTGCTGAGCGTGATCACTCACTTTTCGATGCTGTTAACCTCATCCGTCTCTACAGAGCACGGGACGTGCACCATGATAGAAAATGAGCGTGATTGCAGGGAAGGAAGGCACGACTTCACCTCCACACGTTGGCGCGAGGAAGGGACGGAGCGTGCCTAAACTACATGCATGACCATTTGCAAGGCTCCGTGTGGAGCTCAAAGACCAGAGCTACGAGGAGAAGTAGGTATGCTCCAGCATTGCTGACGCATACAGTTCGACCTACAAGTCTTCGCTTCGATACTATCTCTACGTCTGAACACAGCTTGCAGCTTCCAGACGCTGCGCATCATCACTACACCACGAATTCTGTGATAAGCCAATCCTGGCAAGGTCCGCACAACGCATCGTCCGCGATGTCGATCTCCAAGGTGCAGTCTCACGAAGGCACAGCTCCAGATTACATCCTTCGATAGACCACCCAGTATGGTGCAGTAACCCGTTGCGAGCCTCCACACCCTCCTTTGAGCTGAACCCCTGAGAACAAGAACATATTCTCCAGCAGCGCAGCCTGACATAGGGGTGAGTTCATCAGCTGCGTGTCATTCGGCTCCTCGTACGTGCAAGCAGCATACGCCATCTCCTGCATCCTGTTGCTCTTCACGAGATACGCGAACCCCATTACCAGGTGCGGCAGTTTCAAGATGGGTAGGAGTACCTCGCCGCAGTTCCTCACATAGACTGGACACCTCGGGAACGGGAAACCCACCCGCGGCGTGAGTGGGTACTTGGGCAACCCGAGCTGGATCGTGTAGTGCGGTCCATGGAAAAGCGCTTTGTCCTGCACCCGTGCCCTCAGATACTCGACGTCATTCACTGGTGCGTCGTATGAGGCCGCCATAGTCTCCACAGCCTCCCAAAATCCTCGCGCCGTAGCAAGAAGATCAATCGTATCATCCACCTCGAATTTGTGGTGCATCACCACATGGCAGAAGTAGAAATGGACAATGAAGTCTATCGTGTGCTGGTAGTAGGCAACCTGGCTCATCGCGGCGAGAGACGAGCTTCTGGTATGGTAGCTGTACGACAGCAGATTCGCAAGGACAAGGTGGTTGTTGTCGAAGGCGGAATTGATGCGGGGTTCGCCGTAATAGGAGACGTACCGGCGCATGATCTCGATGATGTTGAGGCCTTGTAAAGCAGTGAGCCAGGTGAGACGATGGATCAGTCGCGCGCAGTGATGGGCGATGGTATGTTGAGTGAGCGCCTCTTCATGGTGGCGGATGAAGTCGTAGAAGTAAGTACTCAGACTATCGAGTCCTGCGATCTCTCGGACGGGTAGTAAGGCAATGATGTTGATAAGAAGCTCTGGTAGGGGTGATGAGAGCCGATCGGGTTGCAGGGAAGCCATCACTGTGTGTCCCAACCTGTGATGAGTGCCGCCAACGTAGATGCTATGGCGTTCACGATCTCATATATGTGTTGTGATGTGGATGCTTTGAAGTGAAGTGGTATTGAGGAGACAACACGGAATGAGCGATTCAGAGATCACTTACAGGCAGGTTCGCCCCACGACTACAGCGCACAGTCTCAACACTGATACCAGGAGCGCGTTCGATGGAAATGTAAATGCAATATCTCCGCTTTTCGAGCCGGATATCGTGCAACAAAGTGCATCTTGCGGGACCACGAGGGCCTCGAACATCCAGCTGAGCCAGCGTAGGCCATCTATAATGTATGCTGTATATAAGAATTCTCATATGTTCAAATTTCTGACTCGCAAGCAGTGTAGCTCACGAGCTCCATAGATGTCTTGAGAACACTGTTCGAGAGATCAGCCACGCTCATCCCAATAGTAGTCAGGCTGGGAAGCGACTTACCAGGTGTCTCTCACTCTCCCTCGCCATGCCTACTTCCTCACCACCCTAAACAACACCTTCGGCTCCCCCGTCTCCCCATCCCTCTCAACCCTAACTCCTACATCCATGCCACTCCACCACTCCCTTGCCTCGTTTGCTCTCCTCACCTCCCCCGAGATCTCTGCAAGCAGCTTATGAGCCTGCAAATACTTCATCCCGAATTCCAAGTCCTGTTCCACGGAACGCCCTGGCAGCGAAGCGTACAAGTCTCGCTGCCAGTTCAACGTCTTTGTGACCTCGTCGTAAAGTCCGCGAAGGTTGCCAGGGGTGACGGAGTCGCGCAAGGTCATGTCCATGTGACGCTTGTGCTGATGCTTGACGAAGACTAGAACGCCATTGAGACCGGCAGTGATGTCCTGAATATCCCCTTGGGACTGGGCAGAGGTCGTGGAGGGTCTGACTACGCGCATCGGTGGGTTGGGCGCGATGGTGCCTTCCGATGCTGTTGGAAGAGTCTTACCGGAAAGGCGTTGGGGCGACTTGCTGTCGTGACGGGCCATCTTGTCGATGTGTATTCTGCGATGGGCAGAAGGATGCTATTGCAGCTGCGATGCGTTGCTGTCGAAGACTAGCTGCAATGGTGTTCGATGCGATGTAAGCTTGGTTTGGTCGAAGGATAGGCTGTATGCTACCAGAAGGGAACGCACTGTAGTGCATGATCAATGTTGTTGTATATAAGCCAGCGAAGGAACGGTGTGTGTGGTCAATGTCCTCAAACCGCAGTAATTGACTTCCCGGTGTTGCGCCAATCGTTGTCAAGTGGTCAGCATCATTGCACGAAGAAACTCCGTCTAGACAGGTGTACGCTCGGAATCGTCGCATGTTCCAGTATGAGCATGTTTGGAGCAGTGTCTTTGTTCGCGCTTCGGATATGGATGGTATCTTGCCGATCCTGTGGTCTGCTGCTCCTCCTCCTCCGCTGATCGCAGCCGGCGACCGTCAGCGATGGCAGGAACAGCACTCTCCACTAGCGGAGTTCATTCGGTAACTCGATGGCCAACATTTGCTCGGCGACTGCAAGCGAATCGTCGTCAGAGGCAGACCCAGCTGAGCATGTAGTCAGAACAAGCCTGCAACAAGCTTTCGACAAGCCAAGCGTTGGGTCCCCATGGCGTGGGCTCCGGTAAGACCCATACTCGATTTCTGCTCGAGGCTTCGTCTTTCACATGGCGGCGGTTAGGAAGTCAATGATGCCATGCCGTGTAAATCCCTCGAATCTCCATCATCCCGCGAGGTTGCAGTCTTCCGGATCTGAGACGGAAACTTGTAGATGGGACGCCAGCGTCGTGCGTGTATGGCCGTGAGTGCTGGTCAGCAAGAAGGTCAAAGGCCCGAAGCTAAGCTTCACGATTCCACCACTCCGGTCGGCGGGAACACAGCCGAAGTACCAACGACAGACTGCTTATGGTCAGCATCTCTCGCACTTTAATTGCACTCTTACCTCCCTATACAACATGCTGAAGTCGGGTCGGCTTGTTGGGGTGAGTCAGCTACCTTACAACCTTCCACAAACTATGCTTTGCAAACGGAATAGCACTCCATACTGTACACGCCAACCCAACGACCGCATTTCACCGCCCCTCCTCCATCATGCATTCTGCGCCTCAAGCTTCGCGAACAACTCAGCCACCGCCGTCGAATCCACCAGCTGCTCAAGCCCCTTAAGCTTCGTGCCGTCCTCATTGAAATGCAGTATCCACATCGCCTCCATCTCGAAGTGCCCAGCCGTTGTTTCGGCAACAGTCAAAGTATGCAGAGCCGCTGTACGCGCCTCCGCATCGTAGACTTCGGACTTGTTGGTAATCTGCGAAGGCCTGCAGTCAGTCCTGAGGCATGTACTTCCGACTACATAGATGTGCGTTCGACAGACCTTATAGTCCTTCCATATCGGTTTCAAGTCTTCGCAGTGCTTCCGCGCCTCGGCGTTGTTGCGAGGCGGGCCGCCGATGGAGGCGGGTAGGAGGGTGTGAGTGAAATCTGGGGTGTGGAGGGCGGAGACTGCGTTGAGGTCCCAGGATTGTTCGAGCTTTATCATTGTGGCCACGAGGTCTTTCTGGTTCTGTAGAGATGAAGGCATAGCTGGGTGGTGTGGTGCGCGGGAAGAGGGCTGGTAGTTTAGATAGGTGTGCAGCTTGTGCAGGGTCTGTTGAAGAAACCAAGAGGTGGGCGGTAGTCCTGTCTGGCTAGCAGAATGGCCGTGCTAGATATATAGACCGAGTGATGTAAGGCCAAGTTAGGACGCCTGAGCTAGTTGTGGCAGCTCGGAGTCTCTCACGTGTATACTGAGACTGACCTCAGAGGTGAGCATTAGGCGCGACGCCCGCTTACATGAGATCACTCAGAGTTCGCAGTCTCTCGAGTCGTGGCAATGCATTGCTTAGCCTGCTAAGGACACACTGCGTGTAGTCAGCATCCCCCATCGTGCAGCTGCATACTTACGCCCTTGACATGCTCTACATAGCAGGAGAAATGGATCGCTCCGCGGAGTGAGTCAGGTTTGTCAGTCCTGCCATACGCTATGCAATGCAACAGATAGCACTCTATACTTTATGTGCCGGCCACACTCATGTCCCGCGCTGGCCTTCCACCGGCACGGCTAGCCGTGCCTCCCAAACGCCTTGCTCCGATTCCGTAGCTCATACATCTTGCTCGCGAGCGTCGCCGTGACACTACTCATTGTAATGATACACCTGTCGGAAACCAATTCAGCACCACTGTCCATCTTCAGGTATGGAGCAGTCATCGTCTCATCGCGCCGGCTCAGCACTCACATAAAAGTTCGGCAAGCCAAAACTCTTCCACCCCAATCTCCGAGCCATCTTCGCGAAGCCTTCCGTCTCAATCAAGTGATAGAATGGGAAAGGCGGAAACATCGCTCCATCGCGATGTACCTCCGCCTTGACGAGGAGTGCCGTCCCACCAACACCATCCAGATCGACGATCTTCTTCGCATCACCTGTAGGCTCTGTAGCGTCACTCGATTAGCCAGTTGTCCCCACTTATCAACGCTGATCCAATGCAACATACCTCCCATATAAGCCATCAAACTCCGATACGTAGCCATCTCCGCATACCCCTCTAGCAAAATCTCATCCGGCCCCATCTTCTCCGCTAGCCCAAGAGCCGTGGGACTATCCTGCCAGCTGTTGAAATCATACGGCCGCACATCCTCAGCACCCTTATCCTTGTTCCAGTACCGCTGCATGCAGTTGGGCACTATGATGGGCTTGTCGTGTGACGCCAAATCCTGGATGAGTGAAGGAGGCGTTTCAATCACGTCGGCGTCTAGCCAGAGGACCCAGGAGGTTGTTGGGCCGAGGGTCGTGAAGAGGAGGGAGTTGCGAGCGCGGGACATGGCTGCGCGGCGGACTTTCTGGTGGGAGAGGGCGTGGCGTTCGGACTCGGATTGCGCGGTGG
>KZ111145.1:1520504-1539808 GCA_002077045.2 Rachicladosporium sp. CCFEE 5018 | reverse complement strand
GAGCTCCTCGCACAAGCTCGCGACGAAACACTTACTGCACAGCGAGTCCACTCTGACTGGCAAGCGGGTCTAGGCAGACTGAATGAAGAGATGAGGAAGGTGGTGAAGTCAAGAGAAGAGGAAGGAGCCGGGCCGTGGCGGAAGAAGGTCGGCGCGCTGAGAGAGGAGAATGCAGTGTTGCGTCGACTGGCTGGGTGGCCGGCCGCTGAGCCGGAGGATGAGGCCGAGGGAGACGATGAAGCGGAGAAGGAGCAAGAGCCTGTCATGGAGCAGGTGCACATGACTGGAGGTGATCTGCTGAAAGAGAGGGTGTTGCAGGAAAGGATGGGTCAGCCTACTGGTGGGCGCTGATCTCATCGATCCTGTGAATTATTCGATGGAGGCACCTGCGACCTTGCCGATGAGGTAAGCCAGTCACAGGCTGCGTGGCCAGCATCGCGCTCCCGTTTGGAGGAGGCAACGGGGTTCGCTGGAACAATTACAGCCGGACTACGGGTCCAATGATCATACGCGCAAGTACAACAGGCTCGTATGATGGTACAGCCCGACTACGGCTGGCTGAGCTTGTACGACCCGGTATGTCGAGCGCCTCAGTGCGCGGCACTGTGTCAAGTGCTCTACACATTAATAAAATGGTTCGTGCCTGAGGCATGTCATTGCAGCCCACCTTAGCAGGGCCCCATAGCACGTCGCCTTTATCACAGATTTTGGGACTGTACCAGGATCAAACTCCGTGTACTTTATGATCGAAAGAATGCTCAATGCAAATGTCATCGCTTTCCAGAACAGCTCTCTTCCCAGTGAGGTGCGGGCATTGCCGCAGGCTTGATCTTCCAGACGCGCAACCTCACTTCCACCCTCGTCCGTCTCAGACCCATCACCTTCGTCGATATTGGCTCTGGACCTACTTGAGACGGTAGCATGTCCACTCGTCTCTTCAGAACCATCAAGTCGCGTAACGTTCGAGAGATGTCTGGACGCTCTTGCTTCCTTGTCGACGAGACATGGCGGAGCTGACAAGCTCATGCATTGCTGCAGATCAGCCTCGCTACCAGACAATCACACACCCTGAATACGGCTGGATTGGGTCACAGCCTGTCAACTTCGGCCACATAGTAGCCCGATGATCAACAGCTGTCCGAGCTTGGGCGAGGCTGGCTGTAGGGCTGTCGACAACTAACTTGATATACTACAGGGATACTATGTCGAGCATATGAGCTCACTACAGCGATCATATGGTGGATTTGTGTGTCGAAGGTCTGCGGCAACTCCGCAATGTCATCCAATTCCAGGGCATCTGAGGTGGAAATCACTAAACGGGCGAGACTATGGACGCATGTCTATGTCTCCGATTATGACTTGCTGGGGTATAGTCGATGTCGGCATCCCCTGTTGGCTGCAGTACGACCCGGATGTGTCTCGTCCCGAAAGCCAGTATTCCTTTCTCACGCTTGTCTGGCCACCGCCTTCGGTGTGGAGTACAGCCTACCACATATGCTGCGACCGCTCGGGCTCGAGACCTTCCCTTCAGCTGCGCCAGAGATTACTTGTCGGCTGCGGACCCGCGTTTACTTCACTTGATGCTGCTCGTCACGGTAAGTCCGAGCTAATGAGCCTCTTGTCCAAGTGTCAGCCAACGATCATCCGACGACCGCAGCCCGGCCGGCCAAACGCAGGCCAGGAATCTCTCACACGCTGGTATGGGCAGCGCGATGTGGCTTGGGTCGGCGAGGCTCTGTGTCGCGCAGTCAGGTCATGCCATATAGAGCGCTGGCTCGAACAGCTCATCTCGAGCCAGCCACTGTCGAGTCTGGACAAACGCAATGCGGTCTTTAGCACTCTCGCGAATGGAGTCGTCGAGGCATGGAGGGCTACGACGAAAGTATAAGATCTGCCATCTTCAGCTAGAAAAACTCAAAGCTCCATCTATTTGGCTCACATCTTCACTACAAGTATGCTCTCCTTCCGGTACATCCTCGCAGTGCTCGCCGCGCTAGCGGCCACTGCCTTAGCAGGTGTCACCTCGGCCACTGCAAGCACTATCACCAAATCATATTGCACGACCTACTTGAGTTCGAAGTCAACGAGTCCGGTGAAGACATCCTCCGTTGCGATCACGTACACCAAGACGGCTACCAGATATACGACCTCAACGCCGACATCCATTGAGACGCCACCTCCCGTCACTTCCAGCAGTACTGTTGTCTCCGTCACCACTGTCACTACGACCGCTTCTCAGATCACAGTACGTCAACACACTGGCCTTGTCCAGCTCTGCCTTCTCTCACAGACTGGAGCTGACACCCTATAGGATACCTTCACCTACACCAGTACTGTCATCACCACACAGGTGACAGAAGCTCCAACTGTTACGGTGTCTGTCGTTGTCGCAAGCAGCACAGATTCCACGGTGACTTCGACTTCGACTGTACCCGCACCCGCCGGTTTCGTCCCCATACAGACCAGCGTTGGCAAGAATCCACCATTGAAGCGGCGTGATGCGATCGAAGCCATCTCCCCGCCGGGCGGTAGTCTCATCGCGCGCGCGAACGCTCTTCGAGCAGCACAGGGCAAGTCTAGCTGCAGAGATCCGAAGCCGCAATATCCGAAGAAGGTTGCATGTTTGATACTCGTGACCGTGATCATTCCGAAGACTGTCACTGCAACGGCAAAGTCTACCACAACTCTCACGGCTACGGCTAGCACTTCCGTAGTACTGTCAACGACCACGGTCATCATGACTTCGGTCGTCTTACCAACGGATGCCGCAAGTACGATCACTACTGGAGCCACGATCACGATTGTATCAACCACAACTCCAGTCACCACTGTTACGACGACCAGCACCACCACGAACACCGTGCAGGCGCCCCAAGCAACCTATTACGCCCAGTGCAGCAACGATAACTTCATCGGCACAAATGGGTGGCATGGCCCCGGTGCCGCATCTGACCACTATGTCGAGGGCGCAGCTACAGCGTACGACTGCTGCGTATTGTGTGCTCAACAGCCTGGCTGCGAATACTCGGCCTTCATCTCGACAAGTTTCTGCAGTCTTCTGTACAATGACGCCCAGCAATGCAGCGACACAAGCCAATTCGCTCTGGACCAGAGCATCAACCGTTACACTGCGTCTAACGGCTGCGTGAATGCTTACTATGATGGGACCTCTTGAGCTTGGCAGGGTCAGGGATATGAGAAAGACAAGACACTTCACGGCAGCACGATGCTTTTAGTACATGATCTCAGCGTTCCTCCTGCTTCGTCTTTCCGACTTTATCTTATGATAGTGGAGTCACGTACAGCTCTCAGCGTTCTAGAATCGATGTATCTCCTTCTTCGTTACTCCCAACTTCTCCAACACCCCTCCCTTCCCCGTCATCGCGTCCTCCATCTTCGGCGGCCCACTCAAGAACACTTTCGTGCCCTTCTCATCGCCCCAGCTCGCGCCTTGACTCCTGCACGCGCCCACAGCATCGCTCAGTAAGCCGTCGTTCACGTACCCTTTCCTGTACTTCCCACTCTCACCCACGCCATCACCACTCACAGCATACACGACCCTCAGCCTCTCCGGGAATCGCCGTTCGAGATCCTCAAGCTCATCCTTGAGCACGATATCTCGACTCCCGTTCACGCCCCACAGTAACTGCACTTTCGTCCGGTCACCAGCATGCTCGGTCAGTATCGCTCGTGCCAGGCCGTAGATGGGCGTGATACCCGCACCACCTGCTATGAGAATCACGCTGCGGTCCTGCGTCCAGGAAGGCTTGTAAGTGTAGCCAGGTAGCGGTCCGCGGACTGTGAGCTTGTCGCCTGGGTTCAGCGAATGGAGGTGACCTGAAGCGCGCCCGGACGGGTACTTCTTGACGAGAAGCTGGAGTGTTCCGAGGTCATCTGGGGAAGATATAGGCGTGTAGGGCCGGAGTACTGGGAACCAAGCGTTTTGCGGCGTGTGTTGGGTCAGAATGGCAGCTGGATCTGTTAGTCAACAACCTTCAAGTCGCAAGCTCACGGCTATGCATACAAGATGAAGGCACTCCGCCCGATTCGTTCGCTCCGCCAGGCAACGAGAACGCGATCTTCTTCGTGTCGTGATTGATCTGCTCGGACTTCACTACTGTGAGGGATTGCGCGAAGAGCATAGACTTGGGAAACGAGAGCGTCTTGGTCGTTTCTCGGTATGCTGAGTCCGCAAGTAGAGGCTTAGGTCGGGTGAGATAGAGAATTGTGCTGACTGCAACAGCTGTGGAAGACGCTGTTACCAGCGGGCGACGGGCGAAGATGGTAGCCATGTCGGAGGGAGCAATGGGTGAACTAGCTTGGAGAAACCTGGAGAACGTGAGAGGAAGACGAAAGAACAGTCACAAGTAGCTATTTGTGAGAGCACAATGCCCTTCAGTGGCACAGCAACACCATATACTGTTTCCGGACATCAACATGAGGCTGAGGGGACAAGGTCGGGGATTCGGAAGACCCGGAAGGATCATTTACCATTCGGAGGCAGGCCTTGCCAACTGTCTTCACCTAGTAACGTCAATGGCGCGAGCTATGCGCCAGTCTGCTACTGCCAAAACACGAGCAGCATTGGGAAACCACTTCGAACTGCATGCTGGAGCTCGCGCGTTTTGCCGGATGTGGGTTGCGAACATCTCGGCCTGCTCGGGTGCATCGGGTTCCCGGGCGCCGACGTTGAGCGTGATCGCCTCAGGCATGAGCGGCTTGGCGTCCAGCGAAGAACAGAAGGCACGAGTCGGGCAAGATCCGACAAGTGGGCGAGGACAGTTGCATTCAAGATTTCGCTCAATCATGCATCCTTTACAATTCGAGCACGGCATGGCACTTTCGCACTCGAGACGATAGTGTCCAGCCACCACATCGCCGGCTCTGGGTGTCCACGCACCTGCAACGCGAACCTCAATTATGCTGTAGCTCTCGCCACGCAAAGCGCAGCAGCACCGACAACTCGACATTTGTCAGAAGCATTGTGAGAGCACGACCACTGCTACAAGTCAATGAAGTGCCGCAAAAGCATCGTTGCGCTGAATCCTGGTTGTCGACCAGATCGCGAGCTCCGCCGGTAGTCTGGACCAACCGTCCCTGCCACGCGGCGCAGCGGGTAGGGCCAAGCGAAGCCGCTGCCAACGTCAGGATTATCAGGAACACAATTTTCTGAAACCCTTGCTACCCGCACTATGTCGTCCGTCATGCAGGACACTGCAGGAACTGGAGCACATCAGCCGCGTTCCTGGCCACTCACAGCGGCCCGCCTTTCGCTCCGAGGGATCGCAACGCTCGCAACCCGGTCCAGACGTCAGGACTTTACATCTCCACACCCTGTCTCAACCACTCACACTCCCCCTCATAATGCATTGTGGGACTGTGGGAAAGCAGACTTTTGTCGCCTTGGGGTCCTCCACCCTCTTTGCCAGCGCGGCTCTTTGTCCACTTTGGTGCTCCACCGAGGCACTTCCTTACCACGCCACCGCCAATGAGCACTGCACGGGCTGGCTCGCGCCATGCGATCCCTCACTTTACCATGCGGCAGTCTCAACGCACGCAGTGAAGTTTGCAGGCAAGGTTGCGTCAGCGCCATGTGAGACATCAAAGTCCATCCGCTCCACTTTCGCTCTTTGCTAAATAATTTTCATCGATCAAGTCCGCTTTCTTTCCTTCATCGTTTTCTCATACTGTCTCGGACTCTACCAGCCACTCTTCGGCATCCACACTCATTCACTCACATCAATTGCACTCATTTGCATATAGCATTGTCCCCGTCGTTCCTTGAGTTCAAGACAGAAAGCACGAACCCAATCCACTCCTTCAATCAGCAATCATGCAGTTCTTCATCACCGCACTCATTGGCTTCGCCGCAACTGTTAGCGCCGCTGTTATCCCAGCTGAGACCGTGAGTGGCATTGATCTACGACGATGTGTAACGATGCGCTAATGAAGAGCAGATTACCAAGCGCAGTGGCATTTCTGTCACGCCCCATGACACCTACGGCTCATCCATCGGTGTACTTGGATGCAAGGTCAACACCAACCGCATCGCCTACTGGCCGCTTTCGCCCGGCTGCGGCAAGTGCGCCAAGGTCACGGCCAACGGTCGCTCCCTGCATCTTCTCCACGTCGACCAGTCTGGAGGCGCGTACGACATCTCTTACTCGGCTTGGAATTACTTCAATACTGGCAATCCAGCCCACACCGACCCTACCATGGGCGGCGGCATCGCTGCTGACTTCGAGTATGTCGACATGAGCAACTGCGCGGACCTTCTCCACGAAAAGGACGGTAAACTCGCGCTCAGCGCCACGAACTCGATGAACACTATCAGCGCCTGCCTTTCCGATTCCTGGTTCGCCAATAACTACGCGATCTACAACATCGCCAACCCCAACGCCTGCACGTACGGAATGGACGAGACCTGCAGCATTGAGCAGTATGGCGTCAGCCTGCCAGTCTGCCCGCATCAGCTCGGCATCCAAACCGCGCTGACCACCGACCCGGTCGTCAACATCCAGTACGCTACTGGAAACCTCATCACTGCTTTGCAGTAAGCGTCAATCGCCCTTGAGCTTGCTCGGGTATCGTGGTCTCGATGATCCATGATCTTACGAATTATATGGCTTCGATACTGGAGCTAGTGGCTGTCGGCTAGTTCGATATGCGCGCTTCCGAACGAACATGATCCATGAAAAGTATTCGCTTCTTTGCACATAGTTACATTCACTTCTTTGCACGCTTGCGTGCAGTACATTCATTTTGCGATCTCGCTGGATGCGAGATTGGGGGATTTGAGGATTTGATGGATGCCAGATAGACATGCAGATAGATGTACACAACTACATTGCGCACATTTAAGGCTCCCAGATCATCCCATCATTCGACCTCCGCGACGTAAAGTACAGGTAGGAGTCAACATTGCCGTAAGCGATCGCCTACCGCTTGAGCATTCTCGATACTTCCCCCACCTTTATGCACAGAGCTCCTAAGACGATCCCATGCATCCATAGCTCGCTCTGCTGCAGTACGTACTTCATACCTGTTGCACGCAATATCGCTCGTGAGGGTCGCATTCGGGGCAATTTACGCGCTGAAGCAGCAGCACGACAGCGGAGAGTTCATTGCCGAAATTGTACGCACTGAAAGCTGCCATCTAGCGAGGGAGAAGCATATCTCAGCGTAAGGTTGACTGCTCTGAATTATGACTCGACTTCAATGGTTGCAGCACCTTTGCGATGCGCGAAGAGTGCGCTAAACATGCTGTACCTACAATCGGCTTGCACACCGCTTCAGCCATCACTCCGGCAGTCACATTCGAACGGGTGAGCTCCCGCTGGACGAACCTAAATATTTCTTCATCGCCAACATAGTTCCTTCCCTGTGAACGTAAGCCGGAGCGACAATTGCAAGTTTTTGTACTTCTGCTGATGTAGCCACCGTGCAGGCGTATCTTGACATCAGCAGCATCACTGCGACATTCGCCCTCACAAAACCAGACGCCGCAAGATGCAGACCAAAGCTTCTGTTCTGATTCTCATAACGGCACTCCTGCCAAGCGCTTTTGCTACATGCCGGGGCTATGATACGAGGAAGGTTCCCGGTGACGGCTGTCTTGGGGTCAAGCAAGGTGACAGCACATGTGGTAAAGGAGACAATGCTGTGAGATTCTATGTCGAGCTTTCTGCGGGTTCGTGTATGATTCGAGAGCCAGGGGCTGACATGACTGCATAGCTGGTTTGCAAAGCGAACGGTCAGTGGGCTGTTGGGGCAATTTGCAATTCCGCCCAGAAGTGTGTGGTATGCGCATGTTCGGTAGGCTCCTGAGTGACCGAAGAGGGAGGAGTCTTTGGTGGTCTACGTGATGCTGTAGGGGCTCACTGTCAGTCGACTTGGCGAATAGCACAGTTCGACTCGAGATAGCCTTAACACTGGAGCTACTCCGTGGCACATCAGCTTCGCCTCCAGCAGGTATGAATGCAGAGAAAAGACAGTCTTACACTGATCATACACCGTTCAGTAGCTCCCTTGTGAAAACGCCAGGCGCATCCTGGGCCCACACAGGCGCGCAGAGCGGCGCAAAGATCTCCTCCAAATCCTCTCGGATGGCCTTGATGGCGAAGTCTCGCACAGTAATCTTCTTGATCGCCAAGTCAGGCTTCGCGATTCCCCATTGCGTATCATTCACTTCATAGGGTGATGGACTCTCTGTGGTACGGACGACTTTCACCAACTCGGAGTAAGCCGTGTAGAGCTCTTGCCAGCAATCCGCTAGCTCTGCTTTCCCGACCCTAGCCTTGTCACTCAAGATGCCGGTACTGACATCTGGAGCAAATTGAAGGGTGATCTCTTCGATTTGCTTGAACATGGACGCGAATTGGGCGTGGTTGGCGAAGGGAAAGATGGCAGTATAGGTGAAAGACTTGAGTTCGGAGAGGATGGGCAAAGACAAATACGCATCGTGGGGCAGTAAGGGTGAGGGGACTGCGCCGCTCAGACTTCGCGCAACTGATGTGGTCAGAGATGGCGGGCCTCGTTCGAAGAATTCGTAGGAACCGTAGGCGCGAAGAAAGGATCCCTCATTCAGCGAAATGTGCGTCCAGGGGCGGAGGCCGAAGAGTGAGGCAGCTTCCGGCGTCGGCTGCGATGCGCCCATGGTCATCCGTGAGCTTATGTCGGGTCGTGACAGCTGGAGTACGTGATAGTCCATGTCTGTGAACGCCCAGTCACCGGAAGTATTTACATAGCAGGAAGTCAAGTAAGCGAGGTTTATGGGTGGCGCGACTATGCTGATGGTGCATGGATCAATCTTTGACAAGAGTCGCCTCCAGAGAGTAGCATCGATACCCGAGTGACTGGGTTGATTCCAGCGGTAATATCTTTCGCGCGCTCGATCAGAGGTGTACTGGCGCTCGATTGATAGTAAGAAGCTGTTAACGCTCTCGGACAGAGCATTTTTCTCGAGAAAGTCCAGCAAGTCCTGAACGCTGTCTTCGAATCTTGACGTTCCATGCAATTTGTCTGGAGCCTTGCAGAGATCGCTCGAGATGGAGTCCTGACCAGCATGTCTACTAGACTGTGCATGGCCTAATGACTGCACATCAAGTGCTGCGCCGCTATACGCAGAGGATTGTTCAGCTCCTGGGTCATCGAGCGGCAGCGTACTAGAGGAAACCTGAAAGCGAACATGTCGGAACAGTAGCGGTAGAGCGAGTCGACGCCACGATTTCGCCGTCAATGTCACAGCCTTGAGGGCTTGATCAGGACTGTACGAGAGAGCTATGCTGGGTTCATCGTGCAAGTTGGAAGAGGATGGTGCTGGAGCATCAAGGTGATTTAGTATGGCGAGCTGCAGCTCTTCTGGGAGCGATGCTAGAGATGCCATGGTTGACGAGGTACATGACTGTGGCGCCGATTCGCGTTGATAGTGAGATGGCTGTTGATTACAAGGATGCGAGGAGTGAACATCTGAGCTGCAGAATGATGTGCCGCCAAGACAGTGTATTACATCGTTCGCAGACGCATCACCACCTTCATGGAGACTTGATGCTCTTGAGAAAAGCCGCAACTACCTGTGCCGCTGTGTCAGCAACTTGGTAGCGATGTAGGGACACACAGACATCTCACGAGATCAGCACCCAATTCATGACTTCTTCACCTCCACTCCCTCTAGTTCTCCCCTCTCAACCACCATCCTGCTATTCAACGCCATCTTCTTGATCTTGACCTCATCGATCGGCCACCAGTACATCAAACAGTTGCACCTTTCGCAAGCCGTGAGCTCGATGTTCTTCCTGCCCCACACATACTTGCGCGGCTCGACCCCATCGGCTTTGGTGATCTTGACTTGGTCGAGAGGGTAGTATGCCCAGACTGCACCGTAACGGTAGCACACGCCGCGTTGACACTCCAGCATGGGGCCATCGGGGACTGAAGCTTCGACGGTAATGGCGGCGCAGTGGCAGGTGGCGAGCATGCTGGAATTGTTGCGGAGAAGAATGTGACTTGTTGAAGTTTGATGACTAAATGCCAGTCGGTGTGAATGTGCTTTGATATTGGAATGCTATGGGAAGTGCTAGCAGTACTTCTACCCAGACGCAAGCGTCGCTAAGCGCCGCAATATATGCAATCGAGCAGACTGCGCCGTACTCGCGGCCGATTGGTATTAGGACTTGGCAACGCTTGGGTGTACATGGGTCTTCCTCTCGAGCGGCAGAGGAAGAAGCGCGCAAAAGAATGTTCAGGATCCCGAACATCATGCTCATGTCGCCGTTGATCTGCTGAACCACTTCGAGAACCACGCCACGGCCTAATCTTGTTACTAGCGATACTATCGGACTGCGTTCTTTCGTGGAACGACTTACCTGAGCCTCAGCCTCCTTGCCTCGAGCTGCTTCCTCCTTGTCCTCCTCGTCGGCACGAACCTGTGAGCTGTTAGTCGCTTGTCGGGCACGACGTGTCATGCGCCATACCGCAAAGCCGTGATGCGCTCCAGGGTACATGACGAACTCATGCTCGACGCCCTGGTCCTTGGTCTTCGCAGTCTTCGCCACAAGAACCTCCTCCGTCGATTTTGCATTGGCCGCGCTCATCTGCTGATCGTGCTCTGCAGCAGCGCACGAGAGCGGCAGCACCACCTTCTCGATGTCGCCTGGGTACGTGAGGAAAGAGGGATGGGCAATGAAACCGCAGTCAACCAGTTGCTTGCCATCCTTGGTTTTTTCGTCGTCCCAGCAGAGCTTCGTGACGTGGCCGCCACCCCAGCAGAATCCTGCCACGCCCACTGGGAGGTTTGCAGCTTCATTTTCTCGCACCGCGTGCATGAAGGCTCGGATACGGGGTTTGCAGACGGCCTCACGGCAGAAGTACAGGAAAGGTACCATATGGCGAAGAATATAGACTGCGTGGCCGACCTTGTAGAGCTGATTCCACAACCCGGTCTTGGACATTGCTGATAGGCTGATGAGGGCTTCCGCTGGGACGGGCGAGCCTATGTCTTACATGAGCTGCGTATGATAGCGTTTACGTGCATTGTCTGGCTCACCGTCCATGAAGTCTGGGAGGAGCTTCAGTCTTTGTCAGCCCACATCGTTTAGCAGCAATGTTCTGAAGTCCACAAACCACTTGAAAGTTGCCCTCCTTAGCGTACGTATCTGCCAGCACTTGGTTATTGAGCAGCTCGATGCCAAAGGCATCCGGGATGATGACTACAATCCCTTTCGACGAGCCGCTTGGTGCATCTGCGACATAGCAGTCGAGGCCATGGACCTTCGTACGTCGTCCCGTGGGCGTGCCCGTGTGCAGCGAGCCTGTCGCGCAGCATTGCTTGAGGCTCATGTTGACTGCGGTATAATGAAGCTAAACGGGGGCGAGAAAGAGTTGACGGGTGGTGCGACGAGTAGTGACCGCGCGAGTGAAGGAGTGCTCACACCACGACAGTGAGCTTGGAGATGGGGTGACGATGACGGGAGTCGAATGATATATACTTATTCTTGCTCGGTGGTGCTGTTGCATGTTCATAGTCGAGACGGCGTAATGTTCGCGCGCGGCTATGGTTAACGTCGATATCGCCGAGTCGATGCTCCGGTTCCGGCAGGCTGACACTGAATGCTGGTGCGATAGTTGTCGATGCTGTTGGCAGACAGGTGGAGGGGTCGAAACGCCAAGAATCAACATCCGAGTCCATGTCCGGTACTGACCTCACTTGAACTACATAGGTAGCTGTTCTTTCGCCTACGCATCGTGTTCATATCTGCTCAGAAAGGGTTCAGTTTGCTCCAATCATCGGCTCGAACTGCATTCGCGAATCCTAGCAAGTACACGAAGCCCTGTAGAACGAAGTGCATATCTCTGCCGTAGGTGGGGACGACTAGATCTGCTCGAGCTCGCGTTGATATCCTTCGGCGGGCCTCAATAGTCGCCGACTGCGAACATGGCAACCCAGACGCGTCAGATCACGCTCGATAGCACATCGCAGTATGAGCTCCCAGATGCCAAAACGCTAGAGCAGGCGAGCTCGCTCGAGCTTCTCGATGAGAAAGGCAGCAAGGTCGTGTTCAAGGATCTCTACTCGCCCCATGAACGAACCTTAGTGGTCTTCATCAGGCACTTCTTTTGTGGCGTGAAGCTCCCTGAATCATCGAAGTACCTGGCACGAAAGATGCTGACTGACCGATAGATGTGTGAAGACTACGTTCGTGCCCTCGTAGCAGATCTCCCGCCCTCACTACTGTCTCAAGCCTCACCTCCAACAACGCTGCTGATTGTCGGCTGTGGCGAGCCACCCGCGATCGCAGGCTACAAGCAGCGCACCGGCTGCCCGTTTGAGATCTACTGCGATCCCTCGCGAGCACTGTACAGCAAGCTGGGCATGATACAGGATCTGGGTATGGGAGACACGGCACCCCAGTACGCGAAGTCTAGTATTGTTGGTGGTACAGTGAAGAGCATGGGTAACATGCTGAAAGCCGGCCTGGGTGTGAGGCATGGTGGGAATTACAGCCAGGATGGAGGAGAGTGGGTGTTCGAGAAGGGTGGGGAGCTGAAGTGGTGTCGGAGGATGAGAAATACGAGGGACCATGCTGAAGTGGTAGAGCTGAAGGCAGTGCTTGGGATCGATGGAGACAAGCAGTGAACAATGCGCCTGAAGTGTGATTCCCTTCTCGGACCGCTGGCTGCGCACATTGCATGACTCTACCGCATTGTTGCCTTCCAGATTGGGGCACGCCGTCACCGCGTTCGTTCTCAAGGATTTCTCGCAATCTGGAAGGTGTGTTCCCTTGGTCGCGACAAATGGCAATCTCGAATGCTCCAAGCCTCTCCTTGTGCTCGCATGGACAAACGGCCTCGACCTGTTCTCTGGCCAAATCCCGGTCAAGAACTGCAATCAACGCGGTGCGCAACTTGGAAAGCCATTCACCAGATGAATAGCTCTTCCATCACAGCTGCCTGACGAAAAGGTGACTCGATGAAGCCGAACTTGTCATCGGCAGCATCCCAGAAAACTGATGCCATTGCTTCGGTCTTCACGCAATACGAGAAGTTGTGTTCGAGATCGGGCAGCTGTAGGATCTGAGATGTCACTCTGGTGCCGCGGTGATCCCAAAACAGCGGAATTTTATCTTGGAGCCTCGGACTCATATCTGTGCGCCAAGTGACGAGATGCTCTGGCGTGCCGTGGACCAGGGTATGGTGAGGTCCTCGGAGTAAAGTCGCGTTCTGTAGTTTCTTCTGCAGACTCTCGGGGTCGCCGAACAACGGCGTGTTCCATCCTAGCATCTCTGCAAGAGGATGCGGGACCCTTTTCTCCGACACTGGCCGATGTTTTTCGGCACGAGGATCACCATGCATGTCTGTGCACGACGCCTGTAAGGCCGACACGAACGATGACAGTTCCGCGAACGGGACGCTCTGAACACCAGCGGGATCCGGGAAAGATCTGGGGAAATTGGATCTGAGGGACGCGCGGATAAGACGACTTGGCGTTCGAAGCTCTCGTGCGCCAGAAAAGTCGTAGATCAGTCCATAGTATGAGTAATACTCGTGGACAGCATCAACAAGCTCCAGGCCGCGAAAGTCGGTGAGCCGTCGATGGCGAGACCCAAGCCTCCATTGGTTGTAAGCAAGCGAGTGTCGTGTAATTGCCGCCTCGTTGCCATCAACAAGCTGCCTGAAGTGGCGGTTCACTTGACGAAGCTGAACGATCTGTCGGATTGGCAGCAGAATTAAGACCTCCACGAGGAGCTCCGGCGGCAGAGTTGTGAGGCGTTCGGGTCTGGTGAACGCGGCGGCCATGGCTCCGGCTCTGCGGATCTGTCAGGACCTTCATGCATAATTGCTGACCACAACATCTCACCCTCCGCGCTTGTAGATCTATGGGTGCTACACAGCATCTGACGTACGCAGTGATTATGATTTTGCGTTGTCAGTGACAGTGAGGGCTGTTAAGCAGCGCGGTGAATCCTAGATGTTGAGCGTGATTGCAAGAAAGGAAGGCACGACCTCACCTCCGTACGTTGGCCGGGAAGGAGCGAAGCGTGCCTGGACTGGGAGCATGCCCTTCACACATTCACTACCGTTTACGACGCTTCACCAACAGCTCGAAGATAAGAAACGCGAGGAGAATCATGCTCCGGAAGTGCTGACGCATGCGACACGACCTAGAGGTCTTCGTCCCGAAGCTATCTCTATGTCTCGAGTGCAGATTGCAGCACCCAGACGCGGCGCATTATCACCCATATCATAACTTTCGGGGTGGAATACTTTAGCAAAGCTTCGCCCGACGCATCCTCAATCAGTCGATCATCAAAGTGCAGATTGCAAGTGCATCGCTTCAACATCCACCCTTGGAAAGACCACACCAGGATCGTGCAGCGGTCTGCAGCGAGCCTCCACTTCCATCTGTGAGCCGACACCCTCAGATCAGGAATGTCTCTTCCAGTAGCGTGGCCTGAAACAAAGGCGATTTCATCAACCGGGTACCTTCTGGAGTTTCGTGCGTGCACGCAGCATACACCAATCCCTCCATCCTAGCGCTCTTCACGAAGTAAGCCAGCCCTGGCCACAAGCTCGGAAGTTGCAGGATCTTCGTGAACAAGAGTCGCCGACAGAACCTGTTGTACATCGGACACCTGGGATACTCATAGCCCAGACGAGGCGTGATGGGAAATCTGGGCACTCTACGTCTGTTACTATCCCCATATCGAGGTCCTTTGAAGAGACTTTTGTCCTGCACCTTCGCTCTGAAGTACTCCGCATTCTCCTCTGCGATACCACCATAGACAGCCGTATGTTCGAGCGTGGCCCATAGATAAGTCGCTGCGTCGTACAAGTCGGTGTCCCTGTTGTCCTGTAAGTTACCGTGCATGTAGCGGTGGCAGAAGAGAAAGTCGACCATGGATTCGTACACTCCTTGTTGGAACGCTTGCTTGTCGATGTTTCGCAACGCCTCGGGTCTTAGATGCCAGCTGATCATGAACATACCGCTCAATATTGGATAGCTGCGGCGACCGGACTCCTCCGCGACTGCGAAACAAGCATCGCCGTAGTAGCCGTAGTAGCGATCTATGATGCCAATGAGATCGAGACCCGCCAAGCTAAGGAGTGATTGGAAGCGGTTCCTCAGTCGAGTTCGATGCGTCGTCACAGTGTCATGAGCGAGGGAACTTTTATGTAGCGCAACGAAGGCGGCGAAGAAACCGCTCAGAGGACGGAGTCGACAGAGATCTCGTGGAGGCAGCAGAGCGAGGATCTTCAGCAGAAGCTCTGGCGGTAGTGATGATAGCCGATCGGGTTGAACGGCGGCCATGATCAATGCCAATGCATACTGTGCGGCTATCTTTGTGTGTTGCAAGCGGCGAGCCTGTAGGCAACAACATACGTTTGAGACTTGCCGGTGAGCGTTGTGAAAGTGACTAGGAGACGCGAATGCAAGAGTGAACGGGTGTCAAGAGAAGGGTTAGACCTGAAGTGAAGTCGACATGGGTAGGAAGTGATGATCGGCTAGACTCAAAGGTAAGGAAAGAGCGACCCACACCTCGTCGGTACACTGTGTCAGCCCGCCCTGACCGCGTTTGGTGATGGTTTCAATTTAGTATTGTTGCATTGCGAGCCAGATGCTACGATCTAGTGGACGTCTCGCGAGACCACGATGGTCCATGGGACCCGGCTCGGCCAGTGTCAATCACGTATCATGTATGCTGTATGATGCTCGCGCTACGAGTAGATTCTGGTATGGAGACGAACTTGACTCGCAAGCAGCCTTGCTCCTGCGCCTTAGATAGGCCGTGAAGATGCTAGTCAACATAGTCAGCCACACCGATCCCAATAGTAGTCAGGCTCGGGAGCGACTTACCTGGTCTCTCTCACCGTGCCTACTTCCTCACCACCCTGAACAACACCTTCGGCCCCCCTGTCGCCGCGTCACGCTCCACCCTGACCCCAACGTCCATCCCACGCCACCACTCCCTTGCCTCCTCCGCTCTCTTCACCTCCCCCGAGATCTCCACAATCATCTTATGAGCCTGCAGATACATCATCCCGAACTCCACATCCTGTTCTACCGAACGACCTGGCAGCGAGGCATACAAGTCTCTCTGCAAGTTCAAGGTCTTTGTGACCTCGTCGTATAGTGCTCGGGGATGAATTGTAACGGGATCGGGGAGACTGGTGTCCGAATGGCGCTTATGCCGGTGCTTGACGAAGACAAAAACGCCGTTGAGTCCGGCAGTGATGTCCTGGATGTCTCTCTGGGATTGGACAGAGTTGGCGGAGGGTTTGACTAGGCGCATCGGTGGGTTGGGCGCGATGGTGACTTCTGACGTAGCTGGGAGCGTCTTACCGGAAAGGCGTTGTGGCGACTTGCTGTCGTGGCGAGGCATCTTGTCGGTGTGTTTTCTGCGATGGGCAGAAGGATGCTATTGGAGCTGCGATGCGTTGCTGTCGAAGACGAGCTGCAATGGTGGTCGATGCGATGTAAGCTTGGTCTGATCGAAGGATAGGCTGTATGCTACCAGAAGGGAGCGCAATGTAGTGCATGGTCAATGTTGTATATAAGCCAGCGAAGGAACGGTGTGTGTGGTCAATGTCCTCAAATCGCAGTAATTGACTTCCCGGTGTTGCGCCAATCGTTGTCAAGTGGTCACCATCATTGCACGACGAAGCTTCGTCTAGACAGGTGTAAGCTCGGAATCGTCGCATGATCCAGTATGAGCATGTTTGGAGCAGTGTCTTTGTTCGCGCTTCGGATATGGATGGTATCTCGCCGATCCTGTGGTCTGCTGCTCCTCCTCCTCCGCTGATCGCAGCCGGCGACCGTCAGCGATGGCAGGAATAACGCTCTCAACTAGCGGAGTTCACTCGGTAACTCGATGCCCAATATTTGCTCGGCGACTACAAGCGAATTGTCGTCAGAGTCAGACCCAGCTGAGCATGTAGTCAGAACAAGCCTGCAACAAGCTTTCGACAAGCCAAGCGTTGGGTCCCCATGGCGTGGGCTCCGGTAACATCCATCCTCGACTTGTGCTCGAGACTTCGTCTTACACATGGCGGCGGTTAGGAAGTCAATGATGCCATGCCGTGTAAATCCCTCGAATCTCCATCATCCCGCGAGGTTGCAGTCTTCCGGATCTGAGACGGAAAATTTAAGGTGGGACGCCGGCGTCGTGCGTGTATGGCCGTGAATGCTGGTCAGCAAGAACGTCAAAGTCGAGACCCGCTCGCCAGACACCAGTGTGCCAGGCCCGAAGCTAAGCTTCACAATTCCACCACTCCGGTCGGCGGGAACACAGCCGAAGTACCAACGACAGACTGCTTATAGTCAGCATCTCTCGCACTTTAATTGCACTCTTACCTCCCTATACAACATGCTGAAGTCGGTTGCTTGTTGGAGTGAGTCAGCTAGCAAACCTTCCACAAACCATGCTTTGCGAATGGAATAGCACTTTATATTGTACGTCTCACCCGATCCCCTAT
Source organism: Rachicladosporium sp. CCFEE 5018 (assembly GCA_002077045.2). NCBI lineage: Eukaryota > Fungi > Ascomycota > Dothideomycetes > Cladosporiales > Cladosporiaceae > Rachicladosporium > Rachicladosporium sp. CCFEE 5018. The sequence continues at coordinate 1,522,336 of KZ111145.1, read as the reverse complement.
TCCCCATCACGCCTTCAGCGCCTCAATCTTCCCAAAGAACTCCGTCACGGCCTTCGAATCCACCAACTGCTCCAGCCCCTTAAGTTTCGTGCCCTCCTCATTGAAGCTCAGTGTCCACATCGCCTCCATCTCAAAGTGCCCCACAGTCGTCTCCGCTTCCGTCAAAGTGTGCAGAGCTGCTTTATGCTCCTCCGCATCGTGGACTTCGGACTTCTTGGTAATCTACCGCGCCCGTCAGTCCTGACGGCAAATCCCTCCAACTAGCTACAAGGGGGGAATCACGGACCTTATACTCCTTCCAGATCGGCTTCAGAGCCTCGCAGTGCTTGCGCGCCTCGGCGTTGTTGCGAGGCGGGCCGCCGATGAAGGCGGGGAGGAGGGTGTGGGTGAAGTCTGGGGTGTGGAGGGCGAAGACTGCGTCGAGGTCCCAGGATTGTTCGAGCTTTATCATTGTGGCCACGAGGTCTTTCTGGTTCTGTAGAGATGAAGGCATAGCTGGGTGGTGTGGTGCGCGGGAAGAGGGCTGGTAGTTTAGATGGGTGTGCAGCTTGTGCAGGGTCTGTGGAAGAAACCAAGAGGTTGGCGGTAGTCCTGTCTGGCTAGCAGAATGGCCGTGCTAGATATATAGACCGAGTGATGTAAGGCCAAGTTAGGACGCCTGAGCTAGTTGTGGCAGCTCGGAGTCTCTCACGTGTGTACTGAGACTGACCTCAGAGGTGAGCATTAGGCGCGACGCCCGCTTAGGTGAGATCACTCAGAGTTCGCAGTCTCTCGAGTCGTGGCAATGCATTGCTTAGCCTGCTAAGGACACACTGCGTGTAGTCAGCATCCCTCATCGTGCAGCTGCATACTTACGCCCTTGACATGCTCTGCATAGCACGAGAAATGGATCGCTCCGCGGAGTGAGTCAGGTTTGTCAGTCCTGCCATACGCTATGCAATGCAACAGATAGCACTCTATACTTTATGTGCCGGCCACACTCATGTCCCGCGCTGTCCTCCCACCGACGCGGCTAGCCGTGCCTCCCAAACGCCTTGCTCCGATTCCGTAGCTCATACATCTTGCTCGCGAGCGTCGCCGTGACACTACTCATTGTAATGATACACCTGTCGGAAACAAATCAGCACCACTGTCCATCTTCAGGTATGGAGCAGTCGTCGTCTCATCGCGCCGGCTCAGCACTCACATAGAAGTTCGGCAACCCAAAACTCTTCCAGCCCAGTCTCCGAGCCATCTTCGCAAAGCCCTCCGTCTCGATTAGATGGTAGAATGGGAAAGGCGGAAACATCGCTCCGTCGCGATGCACTTCAGCCTTGACCAGGAGTGCCGTGCCGCCGACGCCATCCAGATCCACGATCTTCTTCGCATCACCTGTAGGCTCTGTAGCGTCACTCGATTAGCCAGTTGTCCCCACTTATCAACGCTGATCCAATGCAACATACCTCCCATATAAGCCATCAAACTCCGATACGTAGCCATCTCCGCATACCCCTCTAGCAAAATCTCATCCGGCCCCATCTTCTCCGCTAGCCCAAGAGCCGTGGGACTATCCTGCCAGCTGTTGAAATCATACGGCCGCACATCCTCAGCACCCTTATCCTTGTTCCAGTACCGCTGCATGCAGTTGGGCACTATGATGGGCTTGTCGTGTGACGCCAAATCCTGGATGAGTGAAGGAGGCGTTTCAATCACGTCGGCGTCTAGCCAGAGGACCCAGGAGGTTGTTGGGCCGAGGGTCGTGAAGAGGAGGGAGTTGCGAGCGCGGGACATGGCTGCGCGGCGGACTTTCTGGTGGGAGAGGGCGTGGCGTTCGGACTCGGATTGCGCGGTGG